>OZ010800.1:296064024-296201282 GCA_963932465.1 Maratus speciosus
TTGATATATGAACAAATTTCACAAACATATTTCACATATTAATATCATTATTTATTTGTAATTGTATAACTTGAGTAGGATAATTTAGCTAAAATAGAAAAGTTTGTTTATTACGGAATGATTTATTATTACTTAATGTATTTATTTACGTGCTCAAATGTTTGTATTCTTGAATGGTTTCCTGTTTTGAAGTCAGTTAATGATATCTGAGATGATTACCAATTGATTTACTGCTACTAAATAAGTTCATTTAAGTATCAATGTTTTTGTGTCCTTGAAAATTATTGCTTGTTTAATGTTTCAAAAGTAGTTTACTCTCTATATCTGAGAGGGTTTTAAATCCATCAGTTTTAAACATTTTGGTGTAAATTGCTCAACAGTTGGTGCTGCTATGCTGCATTTTTTGTAATTTCTGAAATAGCTCTGTCTCAAGTACTAAAGCTTGGATTTTCAACAAACTTCAAATTCAGGTATACCTGGATATGAATTAGTGCTGTTTAGTTTTTCGTGTAAATCGCTCAACAGGTGGTGCTGCTATGCAGCATTTTTCAGAATTTTCACCATAGCTCTACCTCAATAACTAATGCACGAATTTTCTTCAAACTTCAGATTCAGGTATGCATTGAAATGAATTGATGTTTTATAGATTTTGATGTAAATCGCTCAACAGGTGGCGCTGCTATGCCACATTTTTTGTAATTTCCGTAATGGCTCTATCTCAAGAACTAATGCTTTGATTTTCAACAAACTTCAGATTCAGGTAGGACCTTGATATGAATTAGTGCTATTTATGTTTTGGTGCAAATCGCTCTACAGGTGGCGCTGCTGTGATATATTTTTCAGAATTTCCACCATAGCTCTATCTCAATAACTAATGCATGAATTTTGATCAAACTTCAGATTCAGGTATACCTTGATATCAACTAGCAAAAGTCATGCTTTGTTTGGATTTGCAAAGCATTATTTAATAAGCTAAATATTTGAAAGTAACAATATTTTTTATATTATTTTTGCATCTTTATCAAGAAAAAACGTTATTTTATGTTTTGGCGGATTTTAATTTTAGAAATGTAAATTCAGCCAAATAACTATGAATTTCCTCAGAATTTTTTATTTGTGATATAACGAATTTAACAATTAATTTTTATTTTGTTTACAATCATTTTTTGCCACTTTACAAAAAAAAAAAAAAAAAAAAAATCATAATATAATTTTGATTATGAGTAAATCAAAATCTTTTAAAATGCATAAGTATCGTCTGCGTAAAGGATTTCACATAATAAGATTAAATTGTGTATTGGAATTCTTAACATTGAAAAATACTTTTATAATTGAATTAAAATATTTGAATTTTCACAAATTTTAATTTATTAAAAATATGCTATAATTTTCATAAAAAAAGGTATTTTAAAAATTTCATAAAATAAATCGCAAAACTATTTAATTAATCATGATTCTACCTATAATGACCAACTCCTTGATTTATTTTTTCTTCTGAAAATATCCGTGTTTCATTTTTAATTTGCAAAAAGGCGTCCGCAATGGAAAAACATGTAAAATAAATTAATTAAAATAATTTTTTTAAGGTTATTGTGTAAAAAAAATAATATTGTGCAAATCTATAGATCATAATTTATTTTTATGCTTAATTTCAAGTCAAAATACTGAATAGATTTTTTGTAAAGTGTACGACAAAATGTAATTTGTGTAGCCTAGTAGAGGATTCGCTTCGCTCATCCTAATTAGTGCTATTTATATTTTGGTGTAAATCGCTCAACAGGTGGCACTGCTATGCTACATTTTTCAGTAATTCCGCTGTAGCTCTATCTCTAGAACTAATGCACAAATTTTCATCAAACTTCAAATTCAGATATACTTTGATATAAATTGGTGCTAAATTCATGTAATTTCTTGTGCTATTTAAATGATTTAATTGACGTGATTTATATAGAAGAAAGTTTTGTGATGGCCACAACATACTAGTTCAGTACTGTAAATTTTTAAACTTCTACGGAGCTGGTCATACATTACGTACGCCATGGATTAAATATTAATATTCCTGGACCCATTTTAAATGAAATTTCATTCTTAAACTTCAAAACATCCCACAATAGTACTTTTTACACCGTCGTATAGAGAAAAAAATGTATACTTTTAAATGCAATTTGTTTGAAAGCTGTATCTCAATTTGTTTCTGAGTTGTTATTAATTTTTTTTTTGTAGTTTTTATTACTTTTTTGTCATAGTGGCAACAGAAGTATCGATCTCTGTTGAAAGTAAAGGGAAAATACAGATTACTGTATAAACCAATCAGAAAATGAATAAAATGCGGATTCAACTAATAAAAAGCTTCAGATATGTTTTTGATTTCCTACCTTGACCAAGGACAATAACATTTTTCTAAATGGTTAATAAATCAATTTCAGTTTAGCCCATGAATTCGGGGACACCCTGTATATAATTCCAAAGTCCTGAAACAGTTTTGTTGCAGCTTCTTCAACATCAGATAACTGTTAGAAGCTATAATTTAATAATAAATATTTTTGGTTTGAAAATTGGCAAATTAAGAGGTTTCACAGGGTTACAATTAAATATTAATAATAAAAAATATTCACACTTATTAAATCAAATTGAAAGGTTTATATTTCTGATTTTGCTATTGTCGCCTCATTTAGGAAATCTCATATTAATTGTTTTACCCAGTACTTTTTTTTTTTTTTTTAATCTACAGTCGTGTGCAAAAGTTTAAGATCAGCAGCCGAATTTTGGAATTTTAAGAGAAAGCATCATTAACGCTGAATATTATGCCATCTTATGTCTCGATTGTGTCAGATTGCATTTGCCTGCTATAAATAACTTCCCCCGTCTCATTCCTCGCCAGTTGTTTTATGGATTTAATTGTAGACTGTGCTGTTTTTTAACCTTTGTAATGGGTAAAAAATTGTCACTTTCAGTTGCAAAAAGGGCAGAAATAGTTGCCCTGCATAAAGTTGCTTTTCAGAACATGAAATAGCTACCGGGTGTCCCAAAAATGACTGATGGATTTTAAAATTCAATAACTTGCAAACGGTGACAGATATTTAAAAAAAAAATTTCAGGAGGGTTATGTATGATGTCAGGAGTTTTCTTACTGTGATTCTTGATTTTAGTTCGAATTTGAAACAATAGATGACGCTGCAAGAAATAGGTGCTAATTCCAGACCCGATTTTTGGTACTTCGGGACCCATTCAAAACATTTTAATCTCCTTTTTTCACATGGGAGAAGGGAGAGAAAAATCGAACCTGGATTTAGTGCTATTGCTTGCAGTGCCATCTATCACTGCTATTTGTAACTAAAACTGGAAATTGCGGCATAAAAACTCCTGACATCTTACATAACCCTCCTTCAAAAATTTTTTAGATATCTGCCACCATTTGCAAGTTATTCAATTTTAAAATCCATCAGTCATTTTTGGGACATCTGGTAAGAAGGTACAAGTGAGCAAGACTGCTGTTCATCAAACTGTCAGTAAATTTAATATTTCGGGAAAGTACATTGACCTGAAGAGAAGTGGTCAGCCAAGAAAAATTATTGCTCGTGATAATCATGTGATGCGAAGGATGGTAATCCGATCTCCAGCAGCCTCCTTCAAGAAGGGTAAACATGCTCTGGCTGCAAAGGGCACCGACGTCAGTTTGAGCACTATTTCAAGACGTTTGACCAAAGATTTTGATTTATTATACTATGAAATTGCTAGGAAATCACATGATCATCACGAGCACTAGTTTTTCTTGGACGACCACTTCTCTTCAGGTTGGTGTACTTTCCAGAAATATTAAATTTACTGACAGCTTGATGAACAGCAGTCTTGCTCACATGTACCCTCTTAGCTGTTTCACATTCAGAAGAAGCCAACTTTATGCAGGGCAACTATTTCTGACCTTTTTGCAACTGAAAGTGACTTTTTTTTTTACCCATTACAAAAATTTAAAAACAACACCATCTATGGTTAAATCCACAAAACAACTGGTGAGGAATGAGACGGAGGAAGTTATGTATAGCAGGCGAACGAGTCTGACACATAAGATGGCATAATATTTGGCTTTAATGATGCTTTCTGTTAAAATACCAAAATTCAGTTGCTGGTTGCTTTTGCACACGACGTTAAAATTAGATTAAAAAACACTTACAGTAAAACTTCCATTTGACGAAGTCTCATCATTACTCTTAAACACTTCATTATGAAGAAAATTTATTAAATAGAAATCAACTTAAATTCATGAAATTTGTATAATACTACTAGGGAGCTTTCAATTTCTTCTTCATTATCATCATCACTTGCTGTATTTTCTTCCTTACATTTTATTTCACTTTGCAACAGGGTCGTACTGGCATAACTGAGAGGGCAGTGGCAAAATAGATAAAAAGGGCGCCGATTGCCTTACAAAAGGGCGCAAATGTTTATATATACATACATACACATACTATATAAATTATGTATAAAAAATCACTTTAAAAATATATACGAGTATATTGCTATAGCGAAAACTTTATTCCTAAAATAATTATGTCACCCAAATTAGTATTTTACACTATAGAAATGCAATATGCACAAAAATAGTTCCCCGCAAGGCATTGCAGTTAAAAAAAAATCTGATGTTAGACCAGTGTTGCCAATTTAGAGGTATTTTTTTCCTCCACACTTTTCTAAGAAAGCTATCTCTGTTTTCGAATTTCGCTCACCTTATCTAATGAGTTAATTCAAACTTTACCCCGAATATTTGAATAAAAATCTCCATACAATTATCTCCAAATGGAAAATAAAATATTAAAATAAAACAAACAAAAACAATTTCGTTGGGTCAAAACTCAAAAGTGCAAAACATTATTTAATACAATTCAATAATATTTTATATAATACAATCTCTAGAATACAAATACTAATTATGGTGTATAAAATTTCAGGAAAGTTATTTTTGTTTAGTTCAAGAGTGACGTCTATTTTACGTGAATTATTTTTAAAATATGTTTTATTTCTTTATTTTTTCAACATTCAAAAGATATCATAGATTTTTTTTTTTAAATTATGGCCATTTTTTTTTTCCATTCTGATCAGAAACAAAATTATGGCCATTTTTTTTTCATCCTGACCAGAAAAAAAAAAAAAATTATGACCATTTTTTTTTTCTTTTCTGACCAGAAAATCAGAGTTCTAACTTTTTACGACAGCTCTTTCATCTTCACCTAACACTTCATTTATAACAGTTGTTTTAAAATAATGGATGGCACCAGTCCATCAGAAGAAAATGATCCATTCCAAAGGTATAAGTTCGATTGAAAAAAACTATTTAATACTTTGAGCTGAAATAAGAGGCTACACCTGCAATTTTTATGACACTAATAGAATCCCATAGCTGCCAATGTGTATGGTTTAGTTACCTCTAAAATTTAACACAAATTTTTGCCATATTTAATCGTTGACAATTGTTAGACTTTTTAAACTGAAATTCCGGAAGTGACAGCCAATTGTTCCCTTGCGACGACATTCCTCTGGCTTCAACTCGTAAAACTTGGCTAAAAGTGCTATCTTTGACAACATTTTCTGAAGGAATCTTTACCTTTATAAGAAAATGAGAAACTAATTTCCTGGTATCTGAACAAAATGGGCAAATTTTATATTTTTACGAATATTAATGCAAATTTTTTGTATTTACGAATGAAAATGACTTCGCGAAAGTATCAGAAAAGTAGTTAGTTTGGATTTGGGAATAGCTTTCAATATAAAAAATTCTCATAACAAGGATGTGATCGCCCCCCACCCCAAAAAAGGAAATCCATGACCCCCTCTAAATGATGAGCTGAATCCGTCCTTGGCTTTGTCGAATATTGATTGATTAAAATCTCGGAAACGGAATCTAAAAAAAATCCGCTTTATACAGGATCCTTATGCCATATTATCTTTAGATTCTTCTATGTTTTGTCATACGCCAGACAGAATGATTTTAACAATACCGTGCAAAACACAGATGCGAGAAAAATCGACAAACAAAATCTTCATTTGGCGCCCGGGGTACATGCCCCCTCTGCCCCCCTTAATTTCGGCCCTGCTTTCAAATCAGCAAACTTACAAAGGCTGTGCCCAATAATGGAGTTGTTTCTGTTTTTCAAAGATCTGGTTTTTTTTTTTTACCGAGATTCATATGTGTACGCAGGGTAGGGGGGGAGGGGGGGGCAGAAAATCTTTGGAAAAGTAATACATTCTTTAAAAGTTTTACTCTGAATGTATTATTTTGAAAAGTAGTATTACTTGAATTTTATTGCATGATAGTTTTGTTTTAAAGGTTTTCATTAAATTTCATTGTAACTGCTGACTGCTTTACTTGGCTGAAAATACCAATTATTTTTTATTGTCCATCAGAAACTTTTTAATCGAACTGTCTTTTATATTTTTTGAGAAAAACAAAAGATCTTTCAGAAAAGGCTGCCAAATGTGGCGTTTTGAACCGAATTTCCGGACGCGGCAGTGGAGGAAGAGAAAGAAAACTGTTGTCATGAGACAACAATCAATTTTAACTTAAGATGTAATTAATTTAAAGAACAGAATCTATTGCATTGCAAATCACTTCAATAACCAAGCCTGCAAGTCTCATTCTTTTATGTGGAGTTTGGCCGAATATTCGGTTTCATTTTCGTTTTCAGCCCAAAATCCTAGTTTCGATGAAAATACTGCCGTATATTCGGTATTACTATAACTGCCCCTCCCTAGCCTCCCCAAACGGCATTCCCATCCAAAGAGCCGTACATACTATATATTCACATACAAGGAGATAAATCTAGAAGGTATTACTAATATTGATTAAATTCGTTATTTTTAAATTAAATTATTTTTTAATATATTTTTTATGTTTATAGTACCTTATATTTATTAATTTTATTTCAATCAAATTATTTTGTTAATTATGTACTGCCGTTTCTACGCAAAACATTATTCAGATAACATGCGTATATGTATGTTTATGTTACTTACTTTGAATTTATTTTTAAAACAATTTCGCTTTCGTTTTCAGTCGATACTAGGAATGTAACCAAAATTCAGTTTCTTTCGAACACTATTTTTATGTTTGTAAATGAGCAGAAATTTTCGCATTATTGAACGTTAAAAAAAATTTTTTTGAGAACTGCTTTAAGGATTTACACGCAATCATAACTTATAAATTTCGGAAAATCGAGTTTTTATTTTAGCGGCTTTATCAACGGAATTGAGACTTCTTTATGTGGTCAGAATATGGAATAGACAATTCTATGTAAGTAAAAAAAATAAAAAAATACAATAAGCATTCTATTATAATTATAACATAAAATTGAAACTAGTTTTTTTTTCTTCTCAAAATTGCATTTTTTAATAAATGACCACGGCACGATTACTTTAATAATACTGAATTGTTTTTCACTTCTAATTTTGTCAGCTTTTTTCCTCTATATATAAAAAAAAGTTTCGAATTGGAAATGCACCAATGAAAATCTGCGTAGATATTCCCGGTAGATCGGCATCCAATTTGAATGCTTAAGCATGGCCTTTCTTCGTTAATATTAAAAAAAATTGTTGCAAACAAAAATATGAAAATCAGTGGTATTACAGAGAAATGTTTGATAAACACGCTGATGCAGACAGTTTTCAAATCAAAGAATTATTTTAAGAGATATTTAATGCCAAAGTTGGAAAAATCGTTCCATTAAAAAAGTTTTATTGGAGCAAAAACTATACTAGTGGTGTAGTCACGGAAAAAAAAGTGGGCGGACACTTACTTTCGAACATTAGGGTCTTACATCACCCATAGGGCAAACTTTCTTGCTTTTCACATTTTCAACTGCATTGAAAAGTAAATGAAAAATTAAATTTAAAAATTTAAATTTAATTAAAATTAACTTAATTAAAAGGTTCTTTTTTTTTTTGTTGGCTTACTGTAGAATTAAAAAAATTGAAACCTTTTTCATGTCTGAACAAAAGAAATGACACTTTCAGAATTTAGTGTCACCTCCGATAAAAAAATATATATATGTATATATATATAGATAGTAAAAAACATATTTCAGTTTTAAGACTTAAAATACACGCTTTTATTTTATATAAAATGACGTAATCCGCATCCGCTAGAGAATTCTTCATTTACTATCCAGTCTTAAACAACATCTACAGGATAAATTAACATAAAGATGGGATACTTCCATAGAGCGTAATGGTAATGCGATATAGATCGTAGCGCCTTTAGTGACAATGGGGAAGAAACTCCCCATTCCTGTAGTATTTTATTATTGAGTATCTACCTCATTGGGATCTTTCTTTTTTTAATGTTGCATGTTTACGTTTTCAATAGAATCTTACACCGATACATGAATATAGAATAGATATTCTATTTTATATATCTAATATCTGTTCTATGTTCATGTACTGATATACGCATTTTTTTTATTTTATTTAACATGATGCGTGAACAATTTAAGTGCAACGAAAAACAAAGTAAACATTTAATCTTGAATGCTATATATCAAAAGCAATGGTGTAATATAAGACTATACGAAATATTGCACTCTACAAGTCCCAGAAAATTTCATAAATATTCCCATTTAATAGGAAAATTTTTATAGCCGATGTTTTATTAATTTATGAAGTTTAACGTATTAAACAATCGTTACAATCTTTTAAAATTTACGCATTTTCTTTTTCTTACTGATAAAGTAAAAATATTGCTTTTAATGTAAATAACGTTCAACCAATTGAATAATATTTATAATATTAACATATAAGAAATAATAATAAAATTACAGATTTTGAAAAATTTCTTTCGACAAATTTTTAGAATTATATAAATCTAAAAGTTAAAAATAAATAGAGGTACCGACATTACACTCAGTAAAATTTTATTCGATATGAATAAATTAACACAATGCCTGAAGTTGATTTTTTACAATTTAATCTCATAAACTTACACATTTCCGTTCTTAACAGAATTTTCTAGGGTTTTTCTTTTATATCATTACTCTAATTATCGTTTTGTAAATTAAAAGTAACAACGATACAAGCACAATAAAAAAAAAAACAGCTAAATAAATAAAGCGTAAATACAATATCATCTGCCTCTTCTTCGTTTGGAAAGAATAGATATTCAAAACATAAAGCGTAAACATATTTCTTCAATATATGTAAATTTCGGTCCGTAGTAACGCTAGTACTGTTATCATTACAGATTTCGCCATAAATGTCCCATCTCGTATGTTAATCTATGAGCTATAGTAAAGTACGCATATGACGCCACTATCGCTGAATAATACACAAATCTCGAAAAAAGAGATGTCATTCAAGAAACTCGACAAAAAAAATCAGCTATCAAATGATTCATATGCCTTCATCTGTTTGTAATATTAATATAGATACTTAAAATTAAATTTGGTTTATAATAGCTCGATGCTTTATTAGAAATCATTCATCTATAGTTTTTTCAAAATAGTACGTATTTTAATTACATTTTTTAAAAGTTGTTATGGGAAAACGGCAACAAAAAGATATAATTACTATTTTTCCTTTACTTTCAACATAAATGTAGTATTTGAGCTGCCAAGATTAAACAAATGCGCTAAAAACTACAAAAGAATTAATATTTTAAAAATAAATTGTGATGCAGTTTACAAACAAATTGCGTTTAAAAGTACTTTTTTCCCAATACAATACAATCCCAATACACTATAAAAATTGAAAATATGCGATGCTTAAAAGTTAAAAAAAATTGCAGTAGAGTATTTAACCGTACAATGATACATCTGCTTTGTTTTACGTCTGGCTTATACAACGGAAGTTAGTTTTTTGAGACGACATTTTAATAGCTGGGAGAAAGAAATAGCATACCGGGGACTAAAAAGTAATTTTCGAAAATTACTGCACTTTTTAAATGTGTTTAAAATTTAAAATGTGTTCATATTTGAACCAGACCACGTTATATAAAGCACTTCTCTAATCGATTATTTTAACTATTATTATCTGAATAGAACTGGTAAATTTTATGCATTTACAAACAGAAAATGTAACTTTGATAACGTGTCATAAAACAGCCAGATTGGAATTGAGGACGAAGAAAACCCGTAAGATATAAAAATTGATATTATACCGATATGACCCTTCCCTACAAAAAGAGGCACATGACGCACAGACTCCATCCACCTCATCTACAAGGAAAGCTGGATCCACCCGCGGTGCAAATCACAAATGTCTAGACAGTGGCGTAGCCAAGGGGGGGGGGGGGGGGTCCAGGGGGTCCGGACCCCCCCCCCCCCCCCCCCCCGAAAGTAGACCTGGTTTTCTGAATCACGGATACAAATACAACAGTAAAAACTGCTAGGACAGAATCACAAAGGATCTATAAAAAATTCCGCTTTAAAGAGGTGTTCGTCTTAGAAGGTATAATTCAAAGGTGTGTCTTTCGTCGAAACTATGAACTTTTCCGTTTTAGACAGGTTTCCGATATAAACACTTTCCGTTTTCACAGTATCCCTTAAAACTGCTAAAACGTACTCGCTTCCCAAACTTTTTTCTTTCACGTACCACTTTCTTAGGTTTTTCATTTCGGAGTACCCCCATTTCTCATAAACACGCCGCCCTTCCCCCCCCCCCCCTCCACTCAAGGAGATAACGTAAACATGCTTTTTTTCATTAGTAATCTTCATATCACAACCATATAATAAATCGATGCAAATTACATTGATATTCCTAACATTTTTGTGACTTCTGCCATTACTGATATTAATTTCACATACCCCCAGCAGACCCGCCACGTGCCCCCAGGGGTATGCTACTCCAAAACTTGGAAACCGCTGCTATAACACCACCTCTGAAGAGCACAAATCTATTACAGGAAAATCTGTGAAGATGGTCTATCTCAAAGGAAAATAATTCAAGGTTCGACGAAAACAACACTATATATTTGTGCTTGCTAACGTTTGAAACCCATCAGAAATGAAACTTGTTCCAATTATGAATCCTTCTTGGCAGGTTTTCTGAAAACACTGAATCCTCTCATAAACAAAAACATTTTAATGTCCCTAGACGGAAGGATAACTATGCAAGTATACCTGCTATTCCGTTTACACAAATTTACTGTAACTAGATTAAACGTAAAACTTCTTTATCTTGAACTTCGATGGGGTTCTGTTGTCGACACTTATGGGAAAGAACGAGTTTATACGAACGCAATAACGGTATTGGTTGAGTTTTGTGACCCTTATCTTTGTTCACTTTATAACGGACAATATTAACAATTACTTTAAATCTGCTGCCTGCAATTAATAAAAGTAACTTTATTTTTGGACTGGTTATTTGTTACCACTTTCAAAATACACTGGCGAGAAAAATTAAAGGAACAACCGTAAAAAGGTGCTTTATGTTAATTCTATTAAGGGAGCTTCCAGAAAGGTACTCAATGTCAACGTTATCACGTAGTCCAATGGGATTAATATTCGCTACAGAAATATATGCAAATTTTTCAGCTTCAGCCCGTTCTTTCGGTTCACGTGTGAAAAAGAGCACACGTGGGTAATTTGAAGTCAAATTTTATAATTAGGTAAAACTTTCGCTTCTAGTAGGTGGAATATGTCGTCCAGAAGACATTTGACCGATTTTGAGAAATTGCATGCGATAGGGAGAATGGAAGCAGGGGAGGCACTCTTAGGGGTCTGTAAAGACATATAAATAGCTAAAAGCGTCATGTCAAGAATCTGGAATCGGTTTAAAGACACTGGTATAATGTCCACAGACAACAAGGTTAAGGTAGAAAATGCACCACAATAGGCTCTCAGGACTGTAATTTGCCAACGATTGCTAAAAGAAATAGGCAATTGACGTCAGTTCAGATTGCAGGGAGTTTGCTGCCGCAACAAGAACTCGACCATCCTGGTTTACTGTGAGTGACATGTTGCATGCAAGGAAACCCATGATTTGTTTTCCACTAACTCCGGTAGCGAAATGCGCCCGGTTAAAGTGGTGCAGAGATCATCTTCATTGGAGTATCACGGAATGGAGCCGAGTTCTCTTTACCGATGAATCCCGATTTTGTTGAGAGAGTTACTACAGACGTGTTAGCATATGGAGGGAGAAAATCACACGCAATAAGGCTGCAAACATCCGTGAAAGGCATCGATACAAAGGTCGTGGAATCATGGTATGGACGGACATCATTTTGAATGGTCGCAGTGACCGACACATTTTTACCAGAGCAACTTTGAATGCTTAAATATATAGAGATGAGATTCTTGATCCTCCTGTCAAGTTGTTTAAGGGTGCAATCGGAAGATTCGGAATTTTATTATTATTAATGGTCTAGAAGGGCGCTACCCCCTTCCACGGAACTCCTAAGTGCCCCTTCCAGAGCTGCATAAATCCGTCCCGTCCGAAACTTACTGCTAAACTTGGAAAATGTTCTAAAACTGTTTCAAACCATCTAAAATAAATTGGCTGGGAAGTACAAAAACAGAAACCACCATGAACCATTTTTTACACATTCTAATACTTCCAAAATAGCGCTAATCCATCACAAATAAACTTATTACAAAAATTTAACTTCCTTAAAGACGACCAGATATCGGAAGCAACTAGAAGATCGAATCTGGTATCAAAAGTGGCGAGACATGAAACATGGAAACCCAAAAGAATTATGGCTGAATAAGACAATTGTAATAAAACTGCTTTTTCCAGCATGAACTATATTTGATGTGTGTGCTTCTTACATTACTAGTTTCTGTAGCGGAAAATGCAAGATCTTTTTTTAAATTTAAAACCTTCCCACATATCCTTTTTAGTTTGCAGAAAATTTGCAACAGTTTTGCTTTGAAAACCTGCAAAGCCTGAAAATCCGACCCGTCCGAAACTTACTGCTAAACTTGGAAAATGTTCTAAAACTGTTCCGAACCATCTAAAATAAATTGGCTGGGAAGTACACAAACAGAAACCACCATGAACTGTTTTTTACACATTTTAATACTTCCAAAATAGTGCTAATCCATCACAAATTTCACATAAGTGTCAATTGCATGAGCCGTTCATGCGATCTGCCGCGCTCCCCATGAGAGTTTTTGAGATAACCCAGATAGCATCAACGTTAGCAGCAAGTTTGATTTTTTCTGATATTATCTTGCCGTGACAAATTTGAATTGAGGAATTCGCAGCAAATCTCCCGCAAGGTATACCATCACCCACTTGCATGAGTAGTTTGTTGTGAAACTGCGATAAGCTCAGCATGACAAGACTGAAAGTTCATAACAAGACAGCAGCAAGATAACACAAACGCCGAAGTCACCCCACTTTGAACTTGCAGCTAACTTGTCGTGCAAGTTAAATTCATACTGTATCAAATTTATTGCAAACTAATGGCAAACAAGTAATAAAAAATACTGCAAACTTACTGCAAAGTAGTCATCTTTACATGTCACACTATAAGTTTAAACCCTTCGAATGGGTCCATAGACCTGATCAAGTCTATTGATGCGAAAGCGCCGTCAGAAGGTGCATGCATCGGTTTTATCACCATAAACAAGTTTAGGTAATATTTGTAAGTTTCATTTCGAGCATTTTTTGGTATTTCATAAGTATAGTGCTTAGAAAAAGAGGCGCCTACCGAATAAAATTTCTTCAATTTCTGTGTATGAGATGATTGTCTATTCTCTCAAGAGAGGGATTTTTTGCTTTCGTCACTTTCGTGAATTAAAGACAGTCTTGCATCAATTTCACAACAAACTACTCATGCAAGTGGGTGATGGTATACCTTGCGGGAGATTTGCTGCGAATTTCTCAATTCAAATTTGTCACGGCAAGATAATATCAGAAAAAAATCAAACTTGCTGCTAACATTCATGCTATCTGGGTTATCTCAAAAACTCTCATGGGGAGCGTGGCGGATCGCATGAACGGCTCATGCAATTGACACTTATGTGAAATCATTATCCAATATCTAATACAGCACAAGTTCTTAATTCAATGGCAAGAAATTAAACATGGAAATTGATGTTTTAAACTTAACCACTTGATCCTAACTTTATTGTAGGCAAATGTTATGTAATATGAAACTTGATTTAACCCATTCGCTGCCAAAACCATAAAGTAATAGTTTTCAATTTTTTTGTTAAAAGTCCTTTGCCACCACAAATTCAGAAAGGTAAATTTCGCTTTACTAATACAGCGAAATTTCTGCCAATAAATGAGGCAATTTTTTAAATTCTAAAATAGTGGTGACAAAGTAATTAATAAATTAAAGCCACGAGTATACTCGTGGATGACAGCGAATGGGTTAATTAAATTTAACTCTTCAGTATGCGCTCAGCTTTTTACATCATAGTGAATCTTTTTCATTGGTAAATATTAATGTAACTTCAATGTATTATTAGTTGCAGTTATAGAGATTGGCCTTACATTTTTTATCCATGCTTTTTTTTAAATTAACAAATTAAATAAGGATATACCTAAGTTCTTAAAGTTACTCGAAATACTTCTATTATACATACACAGTCAAAGACAAGATTCAAAAGGACTGGTAAAGAGTTCTATTTTAGACAGGCTTCCATAGAAATAAGTGTAATTAATTATGCTTATAAGATACACTACCTCAATAAGATCTATTGTTCGTTTCGCAGGGATTCTGAAACTCTTCCGTTTGAGACAGGATTCCGTTATAGAAATATTCCGCTTTCACAGGTTTCACTATGTTTCACTAAAGAACGATGAAAATCCCCTTTCAGACAGGTTTGCAGCAAATTTAATTGTATCGAAATTCATATTAAGACCATGTAACGCTTCAGTTAAAGACAGGATTCTGTTATAGAGAATTACTATTTTGACACGTTTTATTCTATTCATACGACATAATATTTATATAAATACACAAAACTTGTAAAAATGGAACCTCCCTATAACGGAATTCTGTCTTAAACAGAAATGTTTCGTGCTACGGAAAAGAATACTATACAAATACACCTGATAACACGAAAACCTGTGTAAAACGGAAATTTTCAGCAATATTTACGATTTCATCTTGACAGGTTTTACTATATATATAACCTGAAGAAAAAATTCTGGATCCCACCCGAAACGAAATCCTGGCTACGCCACTGTGTCTAGACGCAACTTTAATAAACTATATTACTAAATAAAAGTTATACCGTCTTCTTCGGTTTCAGTGTAATTAACAGTTTCAATAGTGTGTTCTGATTAATTAAAATATTTATTTTTTAATTTTGTGCAATTTAATTCAGCATTTGTAATAGAAAAATGTAAGATCTGTTACTACATTCCCACTTAATAAAATAAATAATTTTTGCGCCTCTTAGTACTAATAACATGTGTTACTTCAATCTTAGTTTTAAACATCGTACTATCAGGGTTCGTTGATATATATCAATGGATATATATCATGATATATATCTTGATATATATCCGATATTTATTTTTAAAATATCAAGATTTTTGATATTTTCGATATTTTCAAAATATCAAGATGTTTGATATTTTGTATATTTGATATTTATTTTTAAAATATCAATGTGTAATGTGTAAGATAATTTTGATATTTTCTTCAGTCAAAACAAGCGTAAATGAAATTTTCAACTGTTATTGATTATGCCATTCTGTAGATAAAAAACTTTTATGTCTGGCAGTGACTTTTTTAGGCAAAGAATACATTTGAAGCAAAGAATACAAGAAGAATTTTTTACAAATATCTTTTCTAATCTGTATGTTTGAAATTTTTATTTTTAAATGTAGAACTAATAATTATGAGACAATTAATTCAGAACAGTCATTGAAAGAGAAACTGTAATTTAGATATTTATATACAGCATTATTAGAAAAAAGTCTTCTGATTTTGGTTTAATTGAGTCTAAACTGTACTACAGGTTTGGGAATAAACAATAAGACAAGCTTACATTTATGTTAAAATCCTTCAATAAAAAAGAAAATCTATTTTGTATTTAAAATTTTATTTTATAAAATATGAAACTTTCCCGATACTTGATACAAATCCTATAATTTATATACATGTGCCAAATGTAATGAAATATATGCAAATTGTATCTGTTTTCAATCAGTACATCTTCAATTTTGTTCTAAGTAAAAAAAAAAAAAAAGGAAAAGAGAAATGCATTTTAGAATACTATTGTTTAAGTTTTTATATTAATAACAATATGTTTTAGTTTCTAATTTATATTATGCTTGAAAATATTCATTATCTGCAGTATGTTGACTATTTTGAAAATATCGGATATATATCGAAAATATCGGATATATATCAAAATATCGGATATTTTTGATATTTTCGAAAATATCATGATATTTACGAACCCTGCGTACTATAGATAAGATTTTCTTTCAAATTTTTGAAAATGGTACATATTGTTTACATAAATAATTAATTTATTTTTTTGTACACAGTTATTCAAAATGAAAAAGAAATTCATTAAACGTAATTTATGTTACAGCGATTTTACATTTTTTATTCCAAATACAACTTAAACTAGAATAAAAATCATGCGCCATGCATAGAATATGAAATATTTTCTAATACTATCAAAAATATTTTATTAGAATTATTTTTTTCATACAAGGGACAGCGATGCGTTAATAGACATTTTAGAAAATACTTAACAAAGTTAAAAGCCTTATCTCAGTAATTACTGTCTAGACTGAAGTAGTCCCTAAAGACATTAAGGGACTACTTCACTCACAGGAACTGAATTCGCTTACTAATGTTAATCCTATGGGAGATTTTTTTTTAAAGATATATCGTTTGCATGTCAAAATTTTTAAATGATTTTTTTTTTTTTTTTTGCATTGGATAGCCAAGGTCGATTTTCATAATGCCCGTTTTTTACTTTTTCGATTTTGTTCTCAGTCATTTTTTATGAGGATAGGTCGACTTTCGAAACCGGTTCCGAAAGTAAAATTATCTAAATTGGAAAAAAAAAACTACAAACAAAATAGGAAAAAAAAAAAAAAAGATTTGGCCTTTGTAGAGATTGGCCTCAGCTATCTAATGAAAAAAAAATCTTTTACAAATATTGAAAGTCAAACAAGAAAAAAAAAAAAAAATCGTCCATATGATTAACATTAGAAAGCGGGTGTGAAGAATTTGCGAGTGTTAACATGCAAAATCTTCAGTAATATAATCCTTGTATTTTATGCATACCACACAGTAAAACTAAAAGTCTAATTAAATAGAACAACGCTTTTCACAAAAAAAAAAAGGTTTTTACCGTTCATTGACGACATTATTTGTGTATATGTCTTTTGTGCAGTCCTATGTATGAATTTATTTATATTATATTCACACAGTAAGACTTAGTTGTGCTAAAAAACAAATAACACTCTTGAAAATGCATTTTCATCAAATCCCGCCCACACAATTTAAATATTTTGAATTGTTGCACTGCATATAATTTGTAGAATTCATTCCACAGAATTTAATAAAAATTAGTTGAGATTGAAAAAGCACATCTTACAATGTTGCTTATAGACTGTTAAAGAAAATTGATATGATATATTCCCTATGCTTTCTGTGGATGACGTTATCTCCCTCCTCAATAACGTATATAAATTTCAAAAGACGCTTTTCAAACAATTACTGTCATTAGTGAATTCAGGAGGTGGCCCGGAGGGGACATTACCCCGGAAGATTTGAGATTTCGTGTTTTGAATGGTCAAAAAGTGCAATCCCCCTCGGAACTCTATAATGTCACCCTCAGAGCCACAGAAATCCCCCCCCCCCCCCCGAGGAAAGTGTCTGAATTCAACACTGATTATTGTAAACCGAGATTAATACAATGTAATTTATTTCTATATCCCTGTAAATAAACGAAAGAAGCTACACGATACGTATTCTATATTAAGCGTGTTGTTGTGCCCTTCTGTGATGTATATCAATTTCTTTATGTTTGAAGTAGTGTAACATCATTAAAATACAAAATAAAGAATTTTCTTTCCATAGGACATAATTTAACGGAATATTCTTTTATGTATACCTGCAAACGAACTATAAGTGCTAAACACTTCATTTTCATTAAAGAATCTTTGTAGTAAATAGTAAATCATAATAATGTATATAAATAGAGTGGCAATCAAAGTTTATTTACGGGCAATCGGAATGACGAACCAAAGTCATAAACTTTTCAACTATGTTAAAAAGTGTTAAAATGTTGTAGTTTAATTTTGTATTGTTTATGCTACTGCAAATTTTATTGAGATTGCAGACATTTTCAAACAATATTGCCGTTATTAAATAAAATCTATATTTTATTTTAAAACAAAGTATTTTAGAAATATAACAAATAAAACGCATATTAAAAACTCACAAATTAAACTTCTATCAGCTTTTTTTTACAAAAGGAACTAGTGAAACATATTACTATTTTTTTCTGCACACCTGATATATTTTAATCGGTGGTTTAGAAAAAAAAAATACACAAACATAAAAGAAAAACAGAACTAAAAATAGTCTTTTACGGGGGCTTCAGGAGGACAGACCCTCTCCCTGATGAACAATTCTTTGTATCCTTTCTTTTACTGTTCAATTACTTTAAATCCTATGCGAAGAACAAACTGTTATTTTTTGAAATTTTCGAGAGGGAAAGAAAATTTAGTTAATTAAATTTGAAATTTTAAAGAGGGGCAATTCTGCTCAACTACCATTTCTGGCACCCATGTTTCCTTTCCATCTTATTGTACAAAAGATATAGTTTTATACAAAAACATATTGATATTTGGAAAATATGAAACCCTTATCAAAGATTCATGGTATAACATAGCATATAATTAAAAATATTATTGATCAAAACTCAAAATATGCTTACGATTCTCTTGCATCGGACTTTTGATCGTCAATTCTGCTTGATAATTTCGTATCTATCATCACGGCATTGTTATACTATCATCGACGACCAACGTTTCGAAGAAATTATAAAACTTTCCAATTTTGGCTGCCTATATCGTTTCATTGTTATTTTTTCCTTCAAAAATTGAAATTTTGATGCAAAATACTTATGGCTAGAATTTAAAAAACAGATACTTCAGAGATATTAGCTGGAATTCAAAATAATCCAATGCTTGTAGTTTATTCCTGTCTAAAGAAGTAATCCCCGAATAGTAAACCAAGAAATAATTGTCCATGTGAATGATACAGGAAGATAGGAGAAAGGGGGATAATGATTTTGTGGGATTCTTGGCACTGCAATATATCAGGAATTGTCGGTCTGCATTGGTGTCCCTTTTGTTGATTTATTCTGTATTCGATTGCAGACACCATACCAGTCATCTGAGGACCCCTACTAACCAACAGTATGTGACAGATATGACAATTACCCCGAACGTCTTTAAATACCTTATTTACTGACTAATGGAAACATGCTGTTGTTAATTACCATGTGAGAAAAACATGACCAGTCTTTCAAAACTGAAACATCTGGATATTTTTTAAACGGAGACTGCGGTGCATAAAGATCTTTTTCAAAGAGCTTTTGGGGTCTTTATGTTAGGAAAAGGAGGAGGATAATAGTTTTCGATTAGAAAATTCCAAGTAAAACTAATGTATGCATCTGAAGGAACTAATGTTAGCGCGGTATTTCAGGTCTCCTTTCTTCCCAATTCCTTTCAGTTTGTTTTCTGAATACTCAAAGAAAACTCAAATAGTTTTAAAAATCAATTCTTTACCTCATAAAATTCTTAATTTATTAATGTGCTTTTTATTTTAAACATTTAATAAATCAGGAAGATCTGCGTCCCCTCACGCCCTTAGCGTCCCCCTTGAAAAAAAAGTAAGGGGACGCTTGAAATAAAATAAAAAAGTGGGGGGACGCCATCCCCCTGCGTCCCCCCTCGACTACACCACTACTATACATGAGAATTTAATCATTTTTAGATCATTTTATACGTTATAAGTTCCCGGTGTGCAGATTGAATTTATTTTTTTTATTTGACTCATTTTTTGAGGTTTTATTTCTATTTTAAATTCAAATTTTCAGCTTTCTCGAGAGATATTTTTTATATATTTTAGAAAATGTTATTAATTTAAACTGTTGCCAATTGTATAAACAGCGAAACAATAATGTTTACTTCAAATTAAAAATTTATTTACACGTGACTATTGTAAACAGAAATAAAAACTTTAAAATTAGAATTAAATGATCGCATGTTAAAAGCAGGAAAATTACGTCCTAAGAACCATATTCACACTTGAATTTTAAAAGAGAAACAAAATGTTAAAATAAAAAAAATTATTATGCACTAAAACTTGTAAAGGGGAGAAATTACATTATTTAAAATGGCCAAAAAATATGGTAAAACATTTAAATTAAAAAATATATTTGCGCGAGATATTTTGAGATAATCTTTTCAACTATTATCGTGAATTCAAAGACAGCGCAAATAATATTTCCTTATAACAACTAAAGTATTTTCACCTGAATATTAATAAGAGAAATAAAACTTTGGTGTAAATTACGTCAGATTTAAAACGATACATTTAAAATGAATTATTTAAAAGAACTATCTTATATCGCTGTTAAAAAATACCGGGAGACAAGGACACTTTTACTTAATTCATTTTACATTAGCTTATTTTCAAATGTTTAACTAATTTTTTAATTAAATACGTAAACAGCCATTGAATCTCTTAACAGCAGAAGATTTGGTCTTAAAAATCCCCAATCCAAGGAAAACGAATACAAACCCGTTTACAGAAAAATCACTACTGTTTTTTTTTGTTTTTTTAAAATTCAATATTTTTAAAGCCGATCAAATTAGCCTGCTTTTTGGATTTTGGTGTGCCTGAACGGGGGTTGGCGAGCGTAGCTCGTAGGGGGCAGAGCCCCCTAGTTTCTTATATAATTATGCAGTGCATTAAGGATTTTTTTTTTTTTTTTTTTTGTCAATCATCAAAAATCAGCATTTTTCTACGATAAAAGTTGAATACCCTCTTCAAATAATCAGCATTAAAGAAAAAAAAAGAGAGAGAGAGAGCTTTTCATAATTTCCACCTTTTGTCTCGTCTAGTCACTAAAATAAGTCATATTTAATTAAAAATTACTGTTTATTTTAATTTCAGATAAGCCAATTTGAAACTACAATGGTCGTCGCAACTCACACGCACAAAAAAAAAAAAAAAAAAAAACCACCAACAGCACGTCGTGTCGCACATGTGTCGTGTGTTAATTAGTATTTCATGGGAAAATACCTCCACATCCGCCGATTTCTATTTTCTCCAGAAAGATAGAGAGCTCCAGAATACGGTATAATAATAAAAAAAAAAGTGTCACACCTGGTATTACTACAGAAACCACTGGGTATCTATAGAACCGATTTGAAACCCTGCCGAAATGGTAATTTGTCTTCTTAGGAACTCCCACGTTACTGACTAACAGCATTGAAAACTGAACCCAAATACATCTGCACTTCTCTTTACTTATATTTATCCATTCTTTTGTAAAAGGACTTTTACAATTTTAGTGGTTTATCTATTTATTTTAATTACATATGTATTTTTCAATGTATATATTCGGGTGGTGTTTGAAGTTTAAAGAGGTTAAGCAGATCCGGTTTAAAAAAAAAAATAACGTTTTTACATATTGGCTTTTTCGGATGCTAAAAATATTATCGAATTTTTAAATAGATATGAAAAATTAACATTTTCTTCTTTCAAAAGCAAAATTTACATAAGTTTCCATTGCAAAATCTTGTGAAGAATTAGTCTTGGCGCCCTTGGCGGTCTAACACTTATATTATCATTCAGAAATTATGGAATGCTCCACTTTAGTAGAACTAAGGGCATCAATTTGTGTGTGTATTTGTGGGGAGTGTGCGTGTGTGGGGGGAGGGGGGGGGTTAACTTATTTTTGCAGAGGCGCTAAAAAAAAATCTGTCCAAGGACGCCATGATTACAAAAACACGATGATAGTTTTTTGAAAGGGATTTTTACAGAGGCGCTGAAAAATATCTGACCAAGGGCACCATGATTACAAAAACACGATATTAGTTTTTTAAAACTTATTTTTACAGAGGCACTGAAAAAATCTGACTAAGAGCGCTGTAATTAAAAAACACGATATTAAGTTTTTGAAATTTATTTTTACAGATGCGCTGAAAAAAAATCTCTCTAAGGGCGCCATGATTAAAAAAACACGATAATAGTTTTTCAAAATTATTTTTACAGAGGCGCTGAAAAAATCTGACCAAGGGCGCCATGATTACAAAAGCATGATATTAGTTTTCTGAAAGTTATTTTTACAGGGCGCTGAAAAAATCTCACCAAGAGCGCATTGATTACGAAAACACGATATTAGTTTTTTGACAGTTATTTTTACAGAGAGGCGCTGAAAAAAAAAAAATCTGCCCAAGGGCGCCATGAGTACAAAAACGCGATAATAGCTTTTTGAAAGGCATTTTTACAGAGGCGCTGAAAAATATCTGACCAAGGGCGCCATGATTACAAAAACACGATATTAGTTTTTTGAAATTTATTTTTACAGAGGCGCTGAAAAAGATCAAGGGCGCCATTATTATGTAAACACGATATTAGTTTTTTTAAACTTATTTTTACAGAGGCGCTAAAAAAATTGACCAAGGGCGCCATGATTACCAAAGCCGCCTCTGACAAAGGGACCAAATGAAATTAAAATGAAAATCCCCTGTCTTAAATTGGCATTTTTTTTTTGTTCTTTCACAAAAAACAGAAATACCAAACTACCGGGCAGCCCATGTCTTAAATTGGCATTTTTTTTCTTTTGTTCTTTCACAAAAAACAGAAATACCAAACTACCGGGCAGCCACCCAGGGCGCTGAATATTTGACAGAAAATATACTAAATACATCATTAATACCAATATTAATTTATGTAGAAGTTGCTATTCTTCGGGGTACTGAATGAAATCTGGACCAGGGCGCCATGACTATCAAAGTCTCTGTGAATGAATCCATTTAAAATGAGAATATGTTTCTTATACAGTGTTTCGTCATTTATACTTGCACGAAAGGCAGAAATACAAAAATACCTCACAACACCAGGGGCGCTAAATACTTAGACGCAGAAAATATGCAAACGTATTAGACGCAGACTCATTAGACACTTATTAGAAGCATTCCTAGAACAGAAATTATTTAGGCGTACATCTAAATAAGTGAGTACTTAATATTATTTTTCTTAGAATTTATCATTAGTACAGGCTTTGAAACAAAGTCTGGTCTTGGATACAATGTGTAACAATGGCATATCTGATTGTTGATAACTTATGTTTTCTCGAAATTGGTTTATCTAATTGTCTTTGATCGCACATAGTTTGCTTATGCTATACTTTAAAAAATAAAAAGCATTACTTTTTAATTTTCCAAATGAAAATCTTTGAAAATTTTATGCCTTTCAAAATGCGTGCTTAAAAAAAAAAAAAAAAAAGAAAAAAGTGACGATGGGCGCACCGGGCATTTGCCTCGTTGCCCGGTGGGCCAGTACGACCCTGCTTTGCAATATGTCATCGTTAGTAGGATATTCAGTTGTCATATTGTCTTCATCAACATTGAGAACGTTAGAGAGTTCTGCACCTTTTCCAAGACCTCCTGTGTCTTTCAGTTGCCGCCATTCTTCCTTCAGATCTGATAAACAGGTAGCGGATTCAGAAACGTCTAATTCAGTATCAGTTTTGAAGCTGGTTTTCACAAAACAGTCGTGTGCGGTAGCTGAAGTCGCATCGGGATAATATTATCAAGCTTTCATTAGCTCTGATACACAGGGTCTCAAACTAATGTTTTCATTACATTGTTTTTTTTCTAGTGCCAGAATAACTTTTTGCAAGATTTTTTTTCGATATTGTACTTTAAGATTTTTTATTATTCCTTGGTCTAAGGGCGGAAGTTTAGAAGTTGTACTGGCAGGAAGGAAAATAACCTTGACGTTCTTCAATTTGCATTATGAAGCACTGTCTTGTGGATGTGCAGAGCAGTTGTCTATCAGCACAATGCAGTTTTGCAGCATTGTTTTTTCAGTTTATTATCCCATTTTAATAATTACCTTTCAAAAATGTCCGAAGTCACCTATAACTTCATATTGAAATCGTAATCAACCTCTAAATATTTTGTACCTTTGAAGCATCTGGGGTTTTACTTTTCCCGATCACTAGTGGCTCCATTTTTTTCATGTTCACACAACGCATGGCGAAACAGTTATTAGAGTGGCGATAGCAAGTGTTTTCCTTAGTGTAAAAAAATTCTTTTGTTTAGCATGAAGAAGAACGGAAATGATTAAATAAGTAAATAATTTCCTTTTTATACAATCCGCTGAAATAAATTCATACATCATCGATACAGCAACCTTTCCGTTTGAATGCTGTACATGCACAAAAGTGGAATAAACTTCATTATATAGAATATATTTTTTGTAATATGGAGATTAATTTACATGTTAATGGTGTTCAATGTAGAGGTTCAGTAGCAAATTTCGTTACCATATTTTATGGAACAAACGTTCGCACCCTTCGCAAATGCTGCACTCCTCAAAATTGGTCTGAATAAGCTTTAAAATATCGTAATCGCCACACTCGTCGTAAATGCTGCCCCTGTGGGAACGCTACTTTTGCTGACAGTGTCTCATTGACCTAATCAAAGTTTTCTGAACAGTGTAGGGTGGTATCTCATTTTTAATAACTTAAGATTTTAAAATTTTATTTAAAATATTTAAATGAGGTTTTAAATACTTTTATGTAATTTTTAAATTAAGGAGATGTCAATTGGTATCAAAACCATCCAGAGCATGGACACCAACTCCTCTCCTTTGACACTTCACATTTTTTTTAAGTGGTCGGCGCAACTTAGCATGCTTTTTATGTCGCATTTACTTTAGTCCTTTTTTAGTTTCTATTCGAAGCCCTCAAAAATCTGAGTTGTAAATATCTGAGTGGAAGAGTTGTAAATTTTCTTTGTCCCCCAGTATATATGGTTCGGTATCATAATCGGAAATGTCACAGTTTTCATTTTTGGCTAAGTCAAAGTTTCGCGTTGTTGAGCAGGGGGCTTGAGAATAGTCTTAAGGAATTTTTATTTTATTTAATTTAAATTTATAATTTATGCTTGCAATTTTACGCGCACAGAAAAAAAAAATCGTAAACACCACACATGGCGTAAATGCTGCGATTGACAAAAAAATTAACTTTCAAACTCGTAAACGCCACAGCGTGTCTTCCATAAAATACGGTAAGTAGAAAACTTCGTTAAAGGGAAGTTCCACTGTATTTCAAAAAGAGATGTGCCACTGCAGTTAAAACTGTTGGAAAATTTCTTTATTTTTGGTTATTTTTTTCAAATGTGATATATGAATTGTTCTCCCATTAAAAGCAATTCACTAACCAGGAATTAAATTTCCAAAACTTCTTTTTTGATTGAAAATTTTGTTATATGTGTGTCTATCACAATATTCCTTATATGCAGGTTAAAAGAAGGGTTAATTTAACAAATGCCAAATTTTGTAATGTTTTGACTTGTTTGGCAATAATTTGATGTGTATGCACAAGTGTACTTTATTTGTATTTTTATTTTATTTATCTACTAGATAACTTGCCCGGCATTGCCCGGGTACGTAAAAAAACAGCACGAATTGCGAAAAACCTCTGAAAATCACAATAAGATATCGCGAAAAATTTTTAAATCGCTGCGCAAATTTCGAAAAGAGAAATACAGTAGACTCCCTCCAGTCCGCGACCCTAAAATCCGCGTATTTTTTCAGATGTAAACAGTGAAATTTACAG
The DNA here is from genome assembly GCA_963932465.1 of Maratus speciosus. Classification (NCBI taxonomy): domain Eukaryota; kingdom Metazoa; phylum Arthropoda; class Arachnida; order Araneae; family Salticidae; genus Maratus; species Maratus speciosus. Next base: position 296,089,812 of record OZ010800.1, read on the forward strand.
TTAAGGTGCAGGCACAAAATTCAAGATGGCGCCGAAATCAGCGACTACCGCCATGGTTTTTTTACTCAATTTTTTTTTAATTATTCTCTTTTGGCTATTACAGCTGATTTATTACTGAATAAGTTTATATTACTTTTGATTTTTATATAAATTAGCATATCTATATCAAAAATTCCAGGGCTCGAAATGGAAAAATCTACGAAACAGAACGCTATTTAAAAATTAGTTTTGCCGATTTTTTTTTTTTTTTAAAGTATAGACAAATTTATTTCTAAACATACAAATCAATATAAAAAAAAAAAAAAAAACATTCAAGGCTCTAAATAACAATGAAAACAGTAACAGAGAGCGCAATAAGCTATATTAAACAGTAACAATGTTTCAATAAAAGTATGAAACGGAACGATATTTACCATAATTTTACGAATCGGAACTTTATTTATCATAATTTCAAGAACCGGAATATCGCTCCAATTTGTTCCAGTACATTTCGAGCCTTGAAAAATTCCCCTTTATTGTATTTTCTGTAAAATATTAGCAAGTGTAAACTGTAGTGGAATTGTTTACTTTTCTTCCGTTCGTTTCCTCGTGTTTCAATATTTATTATTTTTTCAATATTACGTACGCATTTTAATATGTAATTCTGATTAATACGACTAAATGCAAGCTTTTTTATGAAAAAAAATATGAATTTACTTCCGAAAAAAATCTAATGGCCCTGTTTTGTATATACAGTAAAGCGCTTATCTCTTATCTGTGCGTATAGACAACTGAGAAAAATCTTGAGAAAGAGGAAATGCGCGAAGCAACGGAACATGGCAAATAAGATATAAGTTTCATTTTGAGATCGCAGCGTGAAAGAGGTATCGACGTCAGTTTTCATCAATGTTGAATTCAGACACTTTTTTCCGGGAGGGATTTCTGTGGCTCCAGAGATGGGGGGGGGGGGGGAATTGCACTTTTTGACCATTGAAAACACAATCTCAAATCTTCCGAGGGGGAGCATCTCATTGCTACGGGGAGGAATGTCCCCCCAGGCCACCTCCTGAATTCAACACTGGTTTTAATCTAATGATTTTTATTTATTTATTTTTAATTTTACGTACGTATTTTAATATGTAATTCTCATTAATATGACTGAACTCAAGTTTTTTCATAAAGAAAATACGCATTTATTTCCGAAATAAATAAAGATGATGCTAATATCATCGGCGATCGCGATCGTTTTCCAAAATATTTTTTAATTAATCAAGCTTTTTCGTTTATTAAATCTGGATAAACATGGCATAAAATTTCGTTATTGATGCAGATTCTTCATCAGAAACTGAATCTGATGAAGAACTTGGAAAAATTAATCTTGAAGAAGGTCTAGCCATAGGAGAAAAATATTTGAGCTTCCTGAAGCAGCAGAGCTTTATATCTGAGCAACAGATAATGAATCATCAACAGCTTCAGGATGCAATAACAAAAGAACGAAACAAAAAATTAAACAAACAACCATTTTATCCATGTTTCAAAATTATAAAATAAAAAAATAAGTAAAGTTTGTAAAAAAAAAAAAAGAAGAAAAATTTATTTTTCCTCATTATTATGTAAATTTAGTATTGTATGTTTGTATTTAGTGTTATTTATATGTATATTTATATATTATTTTATATTTATATTATATTGTATATTTATATCTGCATTTAGTATTGTATCTTAATTATTATTTACATGACTTAATTTTTAATATTTTTCTAAATTTTTTATTTTGCATAATTATTTTATTTAATAATTACTTACTTTTAAACTAATAAATTATTTTAATATTTTACTTAATTATTTTAATGTTTCACTTTAATGTAACCATTCATTATAATTTCCATTGCTCAACTACCAATCAAATTAATGTTCAAAAATGTAAACAAATAAATGACCAGAAATCCGCAAAATTCTAAAATCCCCACAACCTCTGGTCCCAAGCTGTGCGGATTTGAGGGAGTCTACTGTATATATATATATATATATATTGTGTTCAAAGATTGAAAGTTGATTCAACTTCTATCAACACCTTTCACTAATGTGGAAAAATGGTAGAAAATCACTAAACTACACTAAAAATCACATACAAAATACCCGAAAAATTCGAAAATTGTTATACGAAATCCGAATAAACTTTATTGAAATGAAGGTAGAAATTACTTTAGTATTATAGGTCAAAAATGGAATGTCAAAAAATTGCAGCAGATCGCGAAGAAACATACATATCGAATTAAAAATCACCTGATGACGTAACAAACACATGTAAAGTGTTTAATGTCAAGTAAATTTGACATTTACAATCGCCCATTATTGGCATTTAATCTTATAGTTTGGCGATATTTTTTTTGGTCTATGGGATAATCAGGTAGAACCACAAATTATTTCTGTTCGTATTTAAAAGTAGATAAATAGCTCTTCTTTATATAAATAAATAAATATTGAAAAAAAAATGCTTATATGTATATGAAAAGTAAATAGTTTGCCAGTAAATATACGTAAAATTCACTTCACTCGCCAAGGCCATTTTCTCTAACACACCAAAGCCCATATATTAAAAATATACCAAATACTCTTCGATCTGTTGCCTGATACTAAGTAATCACAATAATGTAAATAACTATTAGGCATAGATACATACCGGGTTTGGCGCGATTTTTTTTCACGCCAATTTGGTGAAAACATCGTTTTCGAATACCAGTTACATATATATATGTAAATTATTTTCTATTGTTTTAAAAGGAAATAGCAATAAATAATAAAAAGTTTAATTAATATTTATAGAACAAAACAGTTTATATAACTGTAAAACAGAAAATAAAAGTAAATAAACAATTTATTAATAAATAAACAACAATAGCCGAGTTACCATGTCAGGCAAAATAACGCCATTTTCGAGCCCATTATGTATCATGGAGCGTATATGACATGTGTACCAACAAAACTTTCAATAATATAGTAAATATGTCATTTGATGGTGGCTTGATTATCGAAGATTATAAAATATGTGTGTATATGGCACATTTTTACACTAAAATTTAAATACTTGACTACATAGTTATAATTTTAAATCCTTTTTATATAATTTACATTTGAATATAAAGATTTACTCCAAAATGATCTCCTATACTTAAAAAAAAATTATTGCGACCTTCGCCTGGCCTATTTCACGTTTCTGCCTTTGTGGCTTAAAATTGCATTGTTTGGCGACCAAGGTAATAATTAAATAGCATGTAAATCACAAATAAAGCCTTTCTCCTGTAAGACATACGATGGGAAAATTACATAAAAATGATAATTAAATTGAATTAAAAAAAAAGGACTAAAAGACTGTTACTTAAATTTTATTTCTTCAAGTTTTTTCAGGCACATTTTTATTAACCTGGCGAAGCGAAAAATCACCAAATAATGTATCAATTGCTTCTTTCATACTAATTTATATTTTAAGTTTTATAAACATTCCTTTCATATTTAAATTAAATATTTTCATTTTATAAATTTTATCTCGCATTAAAAAGGTTTTTGATTCTTTTTTTTAAAATTAAACAAATAACAGTTATTTTCTTTTAATTTGCGAGTTGTTTACATTATTTTATAATGAATATAGCCATTTCAATTCATTTATCAACTATAATTCTCGGCAAAATGACCACTGGCAACCCTTTCGTTGAAAATATCAATAAAATGCAATAATCTAAGCATTGTATCATGTTACTTTTATTCACAATTTAATTTACTTAGATTCCTTTAAATATAATTAACATAATCCCTTAAGTTAATATTAGTTTTTGTTGCATTAAAATATTTCAATTTGTTGATTTTCTGTAAGCAAGTAATCCATATTGGTTTACAATGGAAGTCTATGGGAATTTGGCGAAATATTAGAGATATTGCCAAGTTGGCATCACTTTTGGAGACTCATTTTGGTCGCCAAATTTGGCAACAAACTTAGCTGCATTTGGCGACAGAACTATGTCCCTCTATGGCAACCTCCTTATAGGTATGGAAATGTATTAAATGCTGTTCAATAATTGCATAAAAAATTCGCTAAAAATTCAAAAATCTCTGCACGAATTCCGAATAAACTTTTTTGAAAAGAGAACAAAATTTACTATATTGAGTTAAAAGAAAGAAACCATATTCTTCTCACTTATATGGAAAAATCGCCTCGAAACATAAAAAAGGCGCTAAAAATCGCATAAAAAAAATCTAATCAATAAATCGAAAATCGGGCTTCAAGGTACAAAACTTCATATATAGATGTACCTTTTCCCAAAATTTTGTAGCTCTACGTGCAGTGGTCTCTTCAGAACACCGTCGACACACTCCTTCACTCACTCACACACAAACTTCTTTCTTTATTATTATAGATTAAAAGCAATTCTACTAACTAAAAATATGTGATTTAATTAATAATGCACAATTCTTATGATTGGTATTTTATTTTAGGCTGTATTGATGAAGAAAACCTAGACCTTGAAGATAAGGATTGGAGTTATTATTGGAGAATCTTATTTCCTAAAGTAACCAAAAATGATATTGATGCCTTCATGAAAAAATATAAAGGTAGTTTCAGGATTTTTAATTAAATTTTCAGTACATTGTTGTTAATTTCACACATTAATTTTCCTTTTGAAAAATGTTCTTTTTATTTTCTTATTGTATAGTAGTGTTGACTCTAAGCCGCTTTAGCAGGGCGCAGCACCCGGTGGCTCTTCTAAACCCTTCCGATGCGCCTGGCTGCCCTATTTAACATTTTCTATGCGCCCCATGGCAATTCAATTGATCCTGGGAAAATATCACAAATTCTAGGCATTCTTAACAAACTAGTTCAAAATATTTTTTGTGAACAAGGTACAAGTGTCCCCTTTTGAAAAAAAATGTGCCCTTTTTTAGAATAGTGTTCCCTTTTTGAAAAAATGTACCCTTTTTTAGATAGTGTTCCCTTTTTTTAGAATAGTGTTCCCCTTTTTTAGAATAGTGTTCCCTTTTTGAAAAAAATGTACCCTTTTTTTAGAATAGTGTTCCCTTTTTTAAAAATTCCCGCCCGGCGGCCCTTTTTTTTCTAGAGTCAACACTACATAGCAAATATTTATCTAACATTTAAATGTCATCTTAAATAAATTTTAATTTGTAAAGTGTCCAACAATTTTCGGACACCAAAACTTGATTTCAGGATTCTTTTATTTCTTTAACAACTCTTGTGATTTATATACTTCTGGTAATACCAGCATGGTGACAAAAGTAGGTATTTACCCATGCATCGAATCTTACAACCCTGTCAATGTTTTAAATAACACCACTTCTTCAGCTATATGGAAATCCTGAGAAGAATTACCATTATTGTTTAAAAAACAAGACCATCTCTTCCCAGAAACAATGCAACAATAAATCAATGCTCACAAAGAGACAATTTTCCTTTTTCGTAATTTTGTGATGTAGTATCGGGTGTAAAATGTGTCTTATAAAATGCTTCCTAAACCAGCTATACGGTGGGGAAATTTTGAATGGTAGAGACAAAAGGAAATATAAAAAGGCTAAGATATTAAGATGGTAGTAATATTTTCAGATTGCACTTGGGTGTTGTTCCAGATTGTTCATGGAAAAGGACAAAAATCCATTATTTACATTTTGTATGATCATTAAACTTTATAAGATCTGAATGCTATAGCTCTAGTTGCTAAGTTTTCAATAAATAAGGAAATAATTTTCAAAATTAGACAACACCTTCCAATCATGCATGACCAGCAAATTTATGCTAAATACTGAGGACTGAATTTCATGTGCTTTGTGCCTTATTCCCTTTCTTCTCCTCTACATCGCTTTGTTCTGTTGGCAATTTGCAGATCATTTGCTGCAGTGTTATGACATTTTTTGGGATATATTATAATATAACCACATCGAAGAACAGAGTCAGAAAGCTGGTACTTGAATGTAATGAATTTAATATTAAAAGCTTTAAATAGAATAAGCTTACCACACATGAAGACATGATTCAGTACTGTTTCAAGACAAGGTATTATTTCAAGAAAAGGTCTCTAGAGGTAACCATAAAGAGCATCAGTGTTCTGAAAAATCACAGAATTAGTGACTCGTAAATTACATCCATGCTCATAAATTAAGGATAACAACCAGACAATTTTGATTTTAGATGTTCATTCGAATATCTACAGAAATTTTTGAAGAATCATCTTTAAACTTCAGAAATGTAAAGAACGTGTATTTCATAGGTTTCAGTGAAAATTTACTCATGAAATCATTCAGCTTATAATTACATTGCATGTCAAATATAACAAACTACAAATGTCCTATTAGCACATATTTAAACATAACGTCTCTAAACAAAACAAAAAAAATTCCAGAATTGTAGCAATCATCTACTTTGTTTTTTGATGGATTTGTGTGGATGTTGCATTGCTACAAATTGGGCAGTAAAAAATTGAACAAGATATCTGTCATTGATTGGGGGTTTGTTTACATACAAAGAAAAATCTGAGGAATTGTCTCAACAGAAAGAAAAAAACTGACTAATAAGTTCTAAAAGAAAACTTGCAGTCATAATGTAATATCAGTGGTGCTTACAGTGAACGGCTAGCAAACTTAAAACTGAAGATGAATTGATTTTTGATGAAGATGTCATCTAAACGGACTTTAAAATCAGCTATCAAGTTCCTATCCCAGTTGTCAGACAATGGTTTAATGAAAATGTGCTGTGTAACTCATCGATCCTTTTGTCCTCCTTTTTATTATTATTATTGTCTGTAACTAATTAGAATGAATATTTAGATCAATGTAAAATAATTAATTTAATCATGGCAGCTGTATCATCAGAAACACTAGAATGATTGCTAAGAAATGCAGTACATTTTAACTTCACTCTTAATTACAAATTGGTGTTGAACTTGATAGCTCATCTTAAAATCCTTGTTGATGTCTTAACCTTTGCCAGAAGGACATTTGTCGTCAGTTTCAAATTAATTAACCCCTTACTTTGAACCCCAGTATCACAAAATTCTCCAAGTGTCTGGAGCAGATACTTCAGGGACAAAAAATAATCTACAGGTAAAATGTTTTTGCAATTTAAGCGTTAATCAATCAATCACTTACCTGTACCCTTTTTAGGCATTTTATAAATTTTTATTAATAATAATCTTAACTTTTTGTATTAAGTAATTTATTACTAAAAGCTAAACATAATATGAAGCAAAATAAAGGTTCGATGAAAAAGAATCTGCAAAAGAGAAAAGAAAACCTGTGACGTCCGTCTCCCATCTCGAACTTTCTGCTAGCGGGCTTTGAACATGCAGGCTTCAAAGCAAGATGTGTAGTTAAATTGAGATAAATTTCCCTTTCAGATTTTTCTGTCAGTTTAATCTTATTTTGTCATGAAAGTCTATTCCTCTGAATCAATGTATGTAACAGGCATCACATTCTAGTGTTGCCTCAAAAAAAAAAAAAAAAAAGGCCGCTGGGTGGCAATTTTTTTTAAAAAGACGCACTGTTCTCAAAAAGGCACTATTGTACCTTGCTCCAAAAAAAAAAAAAAAAAAAAAAAATGCTTTGTTTTGTGTCCCTTTTTATCAGTGGTATTTTGCGATATTTTTCCTTGTCAGATTGAATTTCAAAATCCTCCATAATCCTTCATAATCAACTGAGGAATTTGGTGAATTTTTTCCCTGCAATTAACTGATGAATCGCATGCTTTTTTCACAATATTTTAAAACGATTGACTGAAGAATTTCTGAATTTTCTTTCTGATTATTGACTGGCAAATTTTAGAAATTTTTCTGATGACTGAATGACGATTTTTGCATTTTTTTTTTCGATCAGTTGACAAAACTTGCAGGTTTTTTTTCATTATGGTCGATAGATTAATTTCATGATTTTTTTTCCTGTGAACTAACTGTGATGTTAGCAAATTTCCATATTTTTTCCCATAACTTACTTGCGATCGATGAACAAATTTCCAGATTTTTTTACCCTAACCAACTGAAGAAATTTGCAGTTTTTTTTCGTAACTGACTGGTGAATTTGTTGAATTTTCATACAACTGATTGACAAAATTCGCTATACAGTCGAACTCGCTTATAACGAGCCCGGATTTAACGAGGAAATCATAAACACTTCATTGGTACAATGTTAAGTCTATGGGAGCATAACTCGCTTTTAACGAGCAAACCCCGGTTATAGCGAGCAATACTTTTGTGATTCATAAAATTTCTATTGACTTCCGCCTCTCCAGCTCAGATAACGTTTCTTGGAAAAATTCCTTTAACATTGCGAAATCAGCAGAAATTGAGTGTGCAAAAAAATTTTAAACTTTTTTCGAAGCCAGGGGTTCAAATGACGATGTTTTTTGGGCCAAGAGTCCTCTTCGAAGAACAATAACACAAGAAAGAGACAATAAGGCAGTTCAAAACAAATTAAACAACTTCTTTTGTACTGTACATAAATAAAAAATAAATAAAGTATGTATAATAAAGTAAGTATGCATGAATTTGTGTAATTTTTTACGAACCTGTTTTTTGCGAGCACCCGGTTATAATGAGCAAATATCACGGTCCCTTCATGCTCGCTATAACCGAGTTCGACTGTACTTCCCCGTAACCAAATGCCAAAATTTCCGATTTATTTCCTGCAACCAATGGACATATTTCGTGAGTTTTTTTTTTCTCCTGAAACTAGAAAAAGAAATGAATCGAAAGGGCATGCCAAAAATTACAGTAAGGACCACAGTTTTTCACACATTTTCTACAGTTTTCGACAAAATGAGCAAGGCGTTCTTTATTATGTAGTCCACTGTTTTTAGTTTTGTGAGGCATTAATCTCAGCAGTCAGTGAAATGAGCTTGTGAAATAGGATAACATTGAAAATGTCATTTTCTTGCAATTATAATAAAAGTATTTCACTTTATAAATTGAAATGTATTATACTTTCTTTTAAATATTATGTCATTTACATCAGTTGAAACATTTATCTTTCTGAGATAAGGACCCATGAATAAAAGAAAGCATTTTGTAAAATGCTACGTGATTTTCTAAAAATAAAACCTCTTTTTAACCACATCTTTGACTATTTTCTATTAAAATAAACATGTACAATGTAAGGTGTAAAAAAATCATGATTTTTTTTTTTTTTTTAAATAAAAAAAATCAGATTTTTATTTAAATCAGATTTTTTTTATAATTTAAATCGGATTTTTTTGATTTTTTTCCCTGTGCTAAAATATTCAACATCTACCAAGAATTAAGCATTTCAAAAATGAATAACCCTCCAATTACTATCATAATCTATGTTTTTTTGCTTTAATTAATAAAATTTTAATTATGTAATTATAGAAATAAAAAAAAAGCTGCAAATTAAAAATTTCTTTAGTAACATACAACATTATGTGCACTAATATTTTGTAATAATTATGTAAACCAATATTAAATACTACTTATATTTTAAAGTTATTGATAAATTGCATTTAATTTTAAATTGTTGATACAGATTAAATTTTGTAATTATTAAACAATTTACTGTTTAATTAAGAACACAATCTACATTTCTGAAAAGTGGTTGAAAAAAGGTGATAAATAACAGTTTGATAAATTCATAAAGCAGCCAGTAATTTTACACAGGTTCTAAAGCGTATGTATATCAAATTGATCAAAAATTCTAGCAATGTATACAGCAAACTCACACATAATTTATGAATAGATTACACAAATTGTCTTTTTGAAATTTAAATCAGATTGTTTCCCCACAATATCAAAATATTTGAATAGCTACTAAATATTATAATGTTTTGAAGTTATTTAACATTTAGTTAGATGTTTTTTAAATGTATAATACTTCTTTTTGCACACTTTAGTATTGCTATAATTAACAATAACAAATATTACATTTTTTACAAGTGAATTAGTGATCATTTTCATTACTGATTATAATGCTTTTTCACACTATTTAAAAAAATCAGAAAATATGTGATTTTACAAGGTTCGCACAGACTCCTTAGACTCCTTGGAAACTCCTTAGAAATGAAAACATTCCCAAGTAGTACTTAGAACTACTTAGATAAGCAAACCACTACTTAGATACTCCTTATATTCTATTTTATTGCGGCTTCGGACGCAAGCGATATTGCTGTCGAGGAAAAAAAATCGTGATTGAAAAATGCACGGTAAATCCTTTAAGCACGTCATTCATCTGAAGCACAACATTGATTGGGTAGGGAAATCTTAATAGCAGGGCTCCTACTAGGTCCGTAAAGTCTGTTTTCCGACACTGTTAGCCAGAGTTGGCAGGTTTTTGACACGTGTCAGTTTTTGACGGTTTAAACTCAAAAACCTCAAATACTACAGTGATCTGAAAAATTTCACATTAAATGTCACACATTAGATGTAATATTTAAAATTCACTATTACTGTAATTGTATAATTGGTATATAGTATTAGTAATAATTACAGGGTTGGCAGGTTTTTGACATGTTTCAGGTTAAGTCGGGTTTAAACCATAGTTTAAACAGTCTTGTCAAAAACCTCAAATACTAAATTGATCTGTAAAAATTCAAATTAAATGTCACACATGACAACATTACATGTAATATTTTAAATTCACTCTTACTGTATATCAGTAATTAGTACATAGTAAAGTATTATTGTTAAGTACAACTTTTTAACAGGGTAAAATTTTTATTTAAATTTTTTTTTGTAAAATTGTGTTTTTTCTAAAAAGTAGACATTAAGCTCACTTGAGCTGTACATTTTTTTTCTTACTTAAAATCGTTTTAATTTCTCTTACTTTTGAGAGCTTAAAGCATTAGCTAGCTTTTTTTATGGGGGAAAAAAATAAACTTAGAAAAGTGCAGATTTTTTTGTATATATAACAAGATAATATGCATCGATGTTATTCTAGTCTAGGTAATAACCATTCCATTCAAAATTGAAATTGGATTATTAATTTTAAACATTTACAAAATAAGAGAAGTAATTAAAAAAAAAAAAATCTTAAAGTCAAAATCTTTTTAAAACATGCTTTCTTTAAATATATAAAAATGTTTTCGATTTTAAAACTGAACAAAATTGGCCGGTCATCTAAAAGAAAATTTCTTTAAGCCCATATTGAAAAAGTGCATAATAGAAGGGATCAAATCATGAAACCATACCATTGTTTGGCTTATACTTTGCATCCCAACCATCAGGAGCAAGGGTTGACTGCTGTGTCAGTTGATTCAGCTCGCGCTTGAGCTACAGAGAGAATTTATGGATCCTTACCCATACTGATTATGTATGAAGCTAAAAGAATCCCTTTTCCCGTCTTCTTATTTCAGTGCTATAGGGAGGACTCCATTGCTTGGTGGAAAGGTATCATTAAATGCAACAGCTTTTTGAGTCTGCTTCAAAACTTGCTCATCTAGCAATGCTTTTGCTATCAAGTCCTACTAGCTCAGCATCAATTAAGAGACAAAATATTTTCTAACACTTCATACACTCTAAACTCAAAAATTTTTTGGGTGTAAATAAATGTGCTAAACACGTGGTGTGCTGCAGGGTAAATTTGATCCGGATTATTTAATTGTACAAAATTATTTTCTTCTGTTTGAAAAATCCAAAATAAAATATTTTATTGCAAATAATATATTTTTTAAATTATTAAATTTCAATAAAAGATCACATAAATTATTGACTTATTTAATGTTTACCTATTGTTAAAATGTTTTAGTGTGTTACATGTATTTGGCAGTTTTCGACGGTTTAAACCAATTTATGACAGTTTTCGACGGTTTAAACCAGTTTACGACAGTTTAAACCAGTTTTTGATGCTTGTCATGTCAAAAACCAGTTTTTGAAGTAAAAAACCCAACCCTGCTGTTAGCCGACCTTTATTTTAAATTTTACCGATGTTTAGCATTTAGCCAAGAATCTTGGAAAAATCACGTTTTTCGCAAATATGTTAAAAAAAAATACCGTCAAATTTCGTCAATCGATCATGGAAAAAATTCGTAAATTTTGTCAAAGGATCGTGAAAAAACACGAATTTCTCCAACAGATCGCGGGAAAACTCGGATTTCTTAAAAAGACGCAAATTTACTCAAAGGATCCCGAAAAAACGCGAATTTCGTTAAAGATCGAGAAAAAAGCAGATTTCCTCAAAAGATCGCATAAAACGCGAATTTCCTTAAAAGATCGCAAAAAACACGCGAATTTCCTCAAAAGATCGCGAAAAACACACGGTTTCCATCAAGATCGCGAAAAAAACGTTAGTTTCGTCAAACGATCGAGATAAAATGCGAATTCCATTAGAAGATCGCGAAAAAACGCGAATTTCCCCAGAAGATCGTGAAAAACATGTGAATTTTCCCCCAGAAGATCGCGGAAAACATGCGAATTTCGTCAAAGGATCGCGAAAAACTTGCGAATTTCGTCAAAGGATCGCGAAAAACTCGCGAATTTCGTCAAAGGATCGCGAAAAACTTGCGAATTTCGTCAAAGGATCGCGAAAAACACGTGAATTACGTCAAATGATCACGAAAAACACGCAAATTTCGTCAAATGATCACGAAAAACACGCAAATTTCGTCAAAGGATCGCGAAAAACACGCAAATTTCGTCAAAGGATCGCAAAAAACACCCAAATTTCGTCAAAGGATCACGAAAAACACGCGGTTTCCATCAAAAGATCGCGAAAAAACGTCAAATTCGTTAAACAATCGAAATAAAACGCAAATTCTGTTAAAAGATCGCGAAAAAAGCGAATATTCCCAGAAGGTCGCAAAAAAACCGCTAATTTTTCCCAGAAAATCGCAAAAGAAACGCGAATTTCCCCCCAGAAGATCGCGAAAAAAAAAAACGCGAATTTCATCATAAGATCGCGAAAAAATGCGAATTAGTCAAAATTTCACCTTCAAAGAAAGCGATTACCGCTGTTCTAAAAGAATAAATTCAAAACTTGTTATATTTTTTCTTGTATGTTGCCTTTAGCATTCTTCTTTTTTTTTTTTTTTCTTTGCCTTTTAAAACATTTTTTGAGATGTATCATGTATGTGATATACATAATAAGTGTTTGGGGTTTGACTAATCTCTATTTATATGACCTGGGGGGGGGGGGATTCTAGTCAGAATTTTCCAAAAATGTAAGGCATTCACTTCCGAAAATTTTAAAAATCGGTCACCAATCTGAAAATTCGGACATATGGTCGCCAAAAAAAAAAAAAAAAAAAATTGTCAATCGTTTACAGAAAAATTGCCAATTTCGTCAAAGAATCGCGAGAAAATGCAAATTTCGTCAATCGCGAAAACCCCCGCAAAATTCGTCAAATAATCGCGAAAACCAGCGCAAATTTCGTCAAAAGATCGCGAAAACCCCACAAATTTCGTCAAAAGTTCTCGATAACCCCCGCAAATTTCGTCAAAAGATCGCGAAAAAACCTCAAATTTCGTTGAAAGATCGCGAAAAAAACCTCATATTTCGTCGAAAGATCGCGAAAAACCGAAAATTTCGTCAAAATAGTGCAAAAAAGGCAAATTTCGCCAAAAGATCACGAAAAAACGGCAAATTTCGCCAAAAGATCACGAAAAAACGGCAAATTTCGCCAAAAGATCACGAAAAAACGGCAAATTTCGCCAAAAGATCACGAAAAAACGGCAAATTTCGCCAAAAGATCACGAAAAAACGGCAAATTTCGCCAAAAGATCACGAAAAAACGGCAAATTTTACCAAAAGATCACGAAAAAACGGCAAATTTCACCAAAAGATCACGAAAAAACGGCAAATGTCGTCAAAAGATCGCAAAAAAACGGCAAATGTCGTCAAAAGATCGCAAAAAAACGGCAAATGTTGTCAAAAGATCGCGAAAAAGCGACAAATTTCATCAAAAGAGCGCGAAGTTCGTCAGAGAGCCATGGAGAAAATGCATAGCTAGTGTCGGGAGTGGATTTCCCCCTCCCCCCCTCTCTGGTGTAACTTTTCAGAAGATTTGCTGTGAATTTCAGAATTTTATTTTTACTCAGAATCACCCCCTGTGATATGACCATTGGTCACTGCATAAAAAAGTAGATTGTCAATTGTGTATTTAAACTTAAGAAGTCAATAAGCAATATATTGTGAATACTGTACAATTTCAGCACTAACAATTAGATTCTAATAGAGTAAAATTTGTTTTTGAAATGTTTTTCTCTCGAAATTGGGCATTAAAAATTGGAGTGTGCATACCACATAACGATGCAGCACATAAAAACATTGACAACAAAAAAAATGGCAAATCCTTAAAATTTTTTGGACTCCTTGGATTTTTTGGGTACTCCTTGGATTTTTTCTTCCCAACTCTGTATGAACCCTGTTTTATCATCTGATTTAAATCAGTTGATTAAAATCCTTGACACTCTATTGCTATGTTTATTGTACATAAAAGAATGAATAACTTGATTATTAAAAGGAAATTATGACATTGTAAGTTATATTAGATTTAAATATCATTTTAAAATTAAATGCTTTTTATGTTTGTTAGATAAAAACCATGCTTTTTACAAACTTACTGTACTTAAAATTTTCACAATACTCAGGAATTACGCTTAGAAACAATTATTTAAAGCTTTGTTTTGTGAATTCATAAGTCATAATCAGTGTTGGGTACGCTCACAAAATAAACGAACTAATTCAAACTCAAACTCAATTTCTCAAAAATGAGTCAAGTTCACGTTCAAATTCAAAATTTTTGGAACGAACTCGTTCAACTCAAACTCATCTATGAAAGTGAGCGAAGTTCACTAAAAACTCGTTTTTTTTTTTTAGAATTTTTTTTTTAGAATTTTTTGTTTAACTTTACAAAATTTTGTGAACAAATCTTTTGGTTATTCGATGTAAGGGTCTTCATAGGCCCGGCCCAATTTTCCTTTCTAATACTCGCTCCGAGCGTGGTTTGTGGATTACTTATTTCTAGAGGTTCAGAACGAGATGGGCCGGCACCGGGACTGGATTTATATTCCGACCCTAGCCGGGGCTTGACTGCATTCTTCTTGAGGTCTGAACTAGCAGAAATTTTTAGTCCTCGTTCCAACTCAGTTCATTTGAAAATCACTGGACCAGCACTACTCTGGCCTATCTAGTAAAAATATCAGTACAATTTGGACCGGCCCAATTTTTTAAAAATTTAAATGCGCGCATTTTTAAATCGCTATTATTCCACAATTAAAATTCATATATATTTATATTTATTATTCTTTAAGATGGGTAGATGGTAGATGCATTTCTTGGCAATAAAATTAAATTACAGTAAAACCTGAAAAAAAGAACCTGCCTATGACTCAATCCCGTGTTTAACACCCCCCCCCCCCCCCAAAAAAAAAGATCTATGTAAAGTGAGCATAACAGTACTTGTGAAAAGAATGTAATGCATTTTAAACCGATGATGAACTTGCTCATAGGGAAACCAGCCCACAACGGATTTTTCTTCTTTCCTATGCAATTCCAAACATTTTATTGCATAGAATTTTTGAATTTTTCAAATATCCAAACCATAGAATGTGGATTAAGGATATTAATGGTAACAGTGATATTTATATATAATCAGATGCACTTAAAAAATAAATACCACAGCTCAGAACACTTTTTTTAAATCCTACACTTCATTAATGATACACTTCATTAAGTGTGTTCTCAAATCCAAAAGGGCAACTTTCTGACATAAGTTTTAATTTATTTTTGTTCGAAAATGCATGAAACGAGCTGGTGTTGTTCAGAAACTATGTAATTGAGCTGTTTTTTCCATTTTTTTGCAAACGCAATAGATCTTTCAGAAAATAGCGTCAAAGTGGGCGTTTTGAACCGAATTTCCACGCGAAAGAAGAAAGAGCACTCAAAAGCAGGCGAAAAACGTGTTTGTCACGTGATCAAAATTGCTTATAACTCAATAGATAATTGATTGATCAAAAAATGGTTAAAAAAACAGTTCAATTCCAAATCGCTTCCATGGCCAGGCTTTACAATTTTATACCTTTCCGTTAAAAAATGAATTTGTAAATGTGTCAAAACATTTTGCGCTTGTTGAGCAGAGCAGTTAAGAACAGCCTTAATGAAATCGTACATTTCATAAATGATATTTGTTATATTAGTCTTTAAAAAATAAGTTTTGCAAACAAAACACTTTTATTAAATAGAACTTTATCAGATGAAACTAAAGAAATTAATGTTTGTTTTGTTCAAATTTTATATTTGAGTAAGTGGATTTCATCTTTCGTTTCAAATTGCTATTTTTCATAACAATTTTTCACGTATAGAGAATGCCTATGAAGTAAAATCTTTCATTAATCAATTGTCATCGCGTTATACATTAAAAAATACATGCATAAACTATATTTATACATATAGTTTCTTATTCTAATAAATACATACAACACATTGATGCTAGAAAGGTCAAATAATTAAAAATAATTAAATAAATAAATCATTGTATATTTAAGGATTTGTGATTCATCCCCAAATTTAAAGCTGATAGCATTTTTCTACCGAAAAAAAAAATCTCTTTAATTTAAAGGAAATCTGCATGAAAGAGGTTACTGCTTCTGATTCGAAAGAAGAGGGAAGGTGCTTTCCAACAATTGACAAATTGATTTGAAAGCGTACCCACTGTTTTCGTTTCCTAGAATCATCCGTCCTCCGTCCTTTTCAACAACTTTCATCAATAGTTGTTGTTTATGACGACCAATTATCTACACGAGGGGTATGGGCACGAAGGGGAGGGAGTGCCCTCCGTAGGGGGTCTTTCTAAGGGAACCTAATGCGCATTTACGCAAGGAAATCCAAGTTTTATTCATACCATAGTAGTTTACCGATCTACGATTAGATTACTGAACTAGTATGACACGAGCAAGACTAGGAACGTTTTATCTCAAATCATACTTGAAACAAGCCGTAGGCTTTTTCGTTTTCTTTTTTTTTCCATCCTTTTAAAATGGATATAATAAGAAATTCACCAATTACTTAGTCTGTGCAACAAAGCACAAAAAAAAAGTCTCTGGCGCCTCCTCTTGTAATGGTATTGCTTATATAATCTAACTGAACATGACTTTTTGTCCTAGTGTGGAGTTTTTCCTTTATATGCTTTCTCTATTCTTTTCTGATACTAGTCTGGGACCTGGGACAAAGATACTATCTGTTCCACAAATTCTCCTATTTCTAACAGAAAAATAATACTATTTTATTTTCCGATTGAGGTGTTTATGCGTTCTGGGAAAAATTTCGATCCCAATTATAAGTGTTTGCAGTTATTGGGTTTTTATATTTTCGACCCAGGGCATTATATTTTTTCGTTGGGAGTCGAGTTCGGGGTCAGTTTCGGGTCGAGTTGACTATGATTTTTCGGGTTCGGATTGGATAACTCTTGTGATTCGGGTTCGGGTTGACCAGATTTTTCAAAAGAATATCCAAAATATTTTTTCATATTAAAAATCTATATACAATAAGATCTTCATAATGGATACTCCCGAAAGCACATATCAAGTTAGCGAACACTTTTGCAATTCCTAATACCGTATTTTATGGCAGAAACGCCGCACTCCTCAAATTGGCCTGAATAAGCTTAAAAATATAATAATCGTCGCACCCGTTGTAAACGCCGCATCCGTCGGAACGCTACTTTTGTCGACGGCGTCACATTGACCTAACTTTAATCAAAGTTTTCTGAGCGGTGTAGGATGCCTCGTTTTTAATATCTTAAGATGTCTGAAGTTTTATTTAAAATATTTAAATCCGATTGTAAAGTATTTTTATGAATTTTTAAATTAAGGAAAATCAGTTGGTATTTAAAAAAAAAATCGTAAACGCCGCACATGGCGTTAACGCCGCACTTGGAAAAAAAATTAACTTTTGAACTCGTAAACGCCGCGGCGTTTCTTCCATAAAATATGGTACTTATATATTTATATGCTTATATCGCTAATTTGGGCATCTCCCAATCTACACACATGTAACATGTGTATGTGTGAATAAACTATCACAAGTATCAGGACCGAAACTAGGGGGGGGGTGGGGGGCAGAGGGGGCATGTGCCCCGGTCGCCAGAACGAAAGGGTGCCAAATGAAGGATTATACCCTTGGAATGGATCATTTTCTTCTGATGGACTGGTGGCTTCCATTATTATGAAACAGCCATTATAAAAGAAGTGTTAGGTGAAGATGAAAGAGCAGACGTAAAAAATTAGAACTCTGATTGTCTAGTCATAATAAGAAAAAAAAATGGCCATAATTTTTTTTTCTCTTTCATCTTCACCTAATATACTTCATTTATAATGGCTGTTTCATAATAATGGAAGCCACCAGTCCATCAGAAGAAAATAACTCGGTTAAAGCGGAGACTCAGTTAAGCGGGACTCTACTGTATATTTCATTTTATAAATAATCTTTAGAATCTTTTTGTTGGTGTTCAGAGGTTGGGGGGGGGGGGGGGGGGGGGTCATGATCCCCCGTGACCTCTTCCTTGGATCCGCCATTGTGGATTACGTAGTTCAGTATTACATATTTTATTATGACGTATTTTAAATTTTAAAATAAGTCGGCTATTAGAAAACTAGTAAAATTCTCTTTGTATATATACTTTACGGTAGAGCGGGGGGGGGCTCAAAATCAATGTTTGCCCCGAGTGCAAAAAAGCTAGTTTCGGCCCTGACAAGTATCATACATGCTTTTTTGTTGTGCATCAAAAATTAAATGTTGGCAACATTTTTCATATTCCGAGAGAAGAAAAGTTGTTCTTAACTGTATCGTAAAGAAGAAATAATCTATGGTCACATTTTTTATAAATTTTATTTCTTATGCAGTAATTTAATATATACTCATTCATACACTAAAACATATCTATTTTCTTCTGAAACACAGTTTTGCTCAAACTTTTTGTGAAAATGCAAACAACCTGACTTCCAAAAGATCTAACTATGGCTAGCAAGGGTTATTCTAGGCTACCCAACCCAACCGCAAAAAGAATATTAGAATCATTAAAACATGGAAACAGAAATTTATATACAACCTGACCCGATGCAAGACTCTATTCAATAATCCCGATGTCCCTACTATTCAGAGGTTTTACTATATTTAAATATTAAAACATAAATTTTATGACTATTTAAATATTAAATACTTGCCTTTTTTTTTTCCAAAAAGCCTAAAACTGGTAGTAGAGATATAAATGTAGGTTACTTTTCACAATTGCATTAAAACATAATTTCCTTTCCTTTCATTTTGGATTCGGCACTGGCCGGGCCCAGGCTTGGTCGTATTTTCATTCACGGCAGTCGGGCCGGGCCCGGACCATACTTTTTTCTGAAGGTTCGGGCCGGGCCTATTCACTTCTCTTTCCGGGCCAGGCTCTGACTTTTTTCCTGAAGGACCAGGTAGGGCCTAACTTCTTTTTTCCTTACCAAACCGGGACTTGTATCATTCTTTCTAGTCTTCACGGACCTACATTTTCAGTCCCGGTTTTGACCTAACCCGTATGAAAATCATTGTCTCGGCGTGGCCTGGTCCGTTCAAAAATCAGTAAAATTTAGCATGGCCCAAAAATTTTTGCAAAAAATGCATACATTTTTAAATCGCCATTATTCTACAATTAAACATTTAATTTTATTCTTTATAAAGAATAGTACATTTCTAGAATTATTAAAATGTAGATAAATTAAACTAGTCGGATGTACCAATCCCAAAACTTTCTTCTATCTCATACATGTTAATACTTCAAAATTCGCTATCACACTGCCAAAATTAAATGGCAATCTATGCATCTCATGAGGATTCTAACGATATGAAATTCCGTGCATTAGTTCTTGAGATATGACTATCACTGAAATCGTCTAAATTCAGCAAAATGCTGCCTAGCAGCGCCACCTATTGGGTGATTTATACCAAATCCTAATCAGCAACCATTTATGTCAACGTCTGACTGAATCTGAAGTTTGGAGAAAATCCGTGCATTAGTTTTTGAGATAGAGCAATAGCGAAAATCGTGAAAACTTCTGCATAGCAGCGCCACCTATTGGGTGATTAACACCAAAACCTAATTAACAACAACTTGTGTCAACATACAACTAAATCTGAAGTTAGATGAAAATTGGTCCATTAGTTCTATTGATAGAGCTATTGAGGCAATCGTGGAAAAGGCAGTAGAGAAGCGCCACCTGTTGGGAGATTTACACCAACACCTAATCAGTAGCAAGTCATATCAAGGACTAACTTAATCTGAAGTTTGATGAAAATCCGTGCGTTAGTTCTTAAGATAGAGCTATTGGGGAAATCGTGTAAATCCTGCAAAATTCATCATAACAACGCCACCTGTTGGGCGATTTACACCAAAACGTAATCATCATCAATTCATATCAAGGACTAACTAAATCTGAAGTTTGATCAAAATCCGTGCATTAGTTCTTGAGATAGAGCTATTGCGAAAATCGTGAAAAATACAGCATTGCAGCGCCACCTGTTGAGCGATTTACACCAAAAACTAATCAGCAT
This sequence comes from Maratus speciosus, assembly GCA_963932465.1. Taxonomy (NCBI): domain Eukaryota; kingdom Metazoa; phylum Arthropoda; class Arachnida; order Araneae; family Salticidae; genus Maratus; species Maratus speciosus. Next base: position 296,110,314 of record OZ010800.1, read on the forward strand.
CAATTTGTATTAGGTACTAACTGAATATCAATTTTTATTAAATTCCGTTTATTAGTTCTTGAGATAGAGTGCCCACAAAATTTGTGTCACATACACACAGACAGACAGACAGACAGACTCACAGAGTCACAGACAGACATTTTGTAAAAACATGTTTTTTGGAATCTCTGACCCCTAAAACGTGTAAATCCGTCGAAAACCGGAATTCGAAAATTTTCATGAATCCAATACTTTCTTCTTGTAAAGATAGAAGAAAGTAAAAATAGTAAAACGTGTGAAAAAGAACCTGCCTATGACGGAATCCTCTTTTAACCTGAAAAATATGTTGATCCATGCAAAATGGATGTGCTAATACATGAGAAAAGAATATATAATACATTTAAACCTGTTAAGATGGGAACTTGTCTATAATGTATTTTTTTCTTTCCTATGCAATTCGGTCTTAGAAGATTTTACTGTATAGCATTCTTTAGATTTCTAAGTCTCCAATACATGGAATATGGATTAACTATATTAATAATAACTGAAACATTTATGTACAACAAATAGCAATTCATAAAAAATAAATAAATATCGCAATAACTTTTATTAAATTGAAACTGAAAGCATGACAATAAGAATCAAAGATAAGTATTTTTGTCAGAACTCTTCGAACGAGACAAATTTTTAACCAAATCGATGGATGTTTTGTAGCAATTCATTTGGGCCGGACTGGATTCGGGCCGAGAGATTTTGACTTTTTTCCGGGCCGAACTTTTAGCTATTATACAGGGCCAGGTCGGGCTAATAATTTTTTCTCTACGGGCGGGGCCAATATTTTTTGTACGGGTCAGGCCGGGTTCGGGCCGAACTTTTAATGTTTATACCGGCCGGGCCGAATTTTTCTTCTATGGATCGGGACGGGCCCGAGCCTAGAAATTTAGGCCCCTTGCAGACTCTACCATAGGCTGCATGTACAGGGACCTCCGTTACAAAATACTGTTTCTACTACATTTCTTTCTATATATCTTATTGTAAGCTCTATTAATTTTTTAATGGATCTCTATTAGTATGTAAATATCTTAATTATTATCAATATCATTAATCCATTTACACGGCTTGGATACTTAAAAATCTGAAAATTCTATCTCGAAAAACCTTCTAAGACGGAAACACATAAGAGAGAAAAGAAATCGTTATAATTAAGTTCCTTTTTTATCAGGTCTGTCGTCTCTTGCAAGTGTATTATTTATTTTCAAACGGATTATTATATCCATTTGGAAGATCCAGCAGTATTGCCAGATGGGCTACTTTTTTAAAATTCGGATTCTTGATACCAATTTTTTTGATATGCTAAAATGCACCTTACTTAATGACATATTAATTAAAGCGAAAACAAAGGTAATTTTACCGTTTCAAAAAAGTGGAGGCAAGAAAACTGAATTAAAAAAAAAGTAGCCCACTGGCAACACTGAGATCCAGATCCACCGATCAAAAAAATTTTTCGTTTAAAGCAGGAATTCGTAATACACAGATTCTTAAAACAGGTTTTTCAGTATTGTATGCCCTCCCCACCACCCTTAGAAATGTATATGTACTACTATTCTTTAAAGAGAATTTTAATTGTAGAATGATGGTAATTTAAAAAATATATAGTTTTTCGGAAAAAATTGTTGACCCAAGGTAAGTTGTTCATTAAACAGATTTTTGCACGAGTCAGACTGGGACGGGTCAATAGTTTTCATACAAGCAGGGGTGACCGGGCCAGAAAATTTCTGTCGTTACAGACTTTTAGGAATAATAGAGCACAAACCCAAAAATAAGTCCTGTTCGGCCCGGCCCGAGCCTCCAGAGAGAGCAAGATTCGAGCACGACCCCAAAAAACTGATGATCACACTCGACCCGCCCTAAGTCCGTTTAGGCCTCTAAATGGCATTTGAATGGGAAAAACGTGATCTTAATGGCTGGAACAGTTTTAAATAAGTTATGAAAAAATTGAGTTTGAGTTGTAAATTTCGCTCAAACTTGCGGATTTTTTGAGCTATCGTTCAGTTCACGTTCGTTTACCAAAAACTGAGTTAAGTTCAGCTCAAAGTTCACAGAAATTGAACTAAGTTCGTGAGTTTCCGTTCAATGAACGCGTTCATACCCAACACTGGTCATAATGCCTGTAGAAACTTTCCACAGATTTGAATACTTTTTTATGCCATTTTAAATATTTAGAAAATTTTTGATTTTAATCAATGATTTTTTTTAAAAAATCACTTGATTAAAATCATGATTTAAATCGTTGACACCCTAGTACAATGTATTTAAAACCATCAACAATTCCTTATATAAAAGGATAGGGCTGTGCATTTTAAAATTGCAAATTTCAAGACACATTTTGTTGTTTGAATATTTCTATAATTTAGTTTAGCAGCCTTACAAAAATACTATTGGTTTATTTCAATAGTTTTATATTTAACGCTGCAGATATAATCTTGTCATCATATAATTATATGTGTGTTTCACTACAGGTTCAGAAGAAGAACTCGAGGATTTAAAGAAATGCTATATGCAGTATGAAGGTGATTTCAACAAAATAAGTGAATCTTTTTTGGGTTATGATATGAATGATGAAGACCATTATAGAAATATTTTGTTTGACTTAATTCACAAGGGAGAAATTCCTGACTATCCGCAGTTTACAAAAGAAACAAAATCGAAAAAAGACGCAAGAATAAAAAGAGTAAGTGCTTATGTAAATTTATTATATTTCTTATGTTAAAAAGTACATATTGAAATCATTGTTTTTTTTTTCCAGATTATGGTGAATCTAGACAAAGATATGCATACTTATTAGTGTACATCAGTTGCTCTCTATAGCCCAAACAGTACGCTAATTTTAACTAGTGATTTTTGTTGAATTTATCCTGGAATTGTAGGTGTCATCTATATAATAAAAGCCAAAGTCATGTGACTGTTATCAACAGTTCCGGGCTGACCGCTTAGCTTTTTATATGCCAAGCGGCCATTTTGTTACTTTAATGTTAGCCAGGTGCTGGTGATAAATACCCGAATATTGTTCCATTGCCATCATTTCATTTACATTATAATAGTCCAAGTTATATGACTGTCATAAACAATTATGGGCTGACACCTTCGCTTTTCATATGCAAGGCTTCCATTTTGATTAAAAAATCAAAGTCATTTTTTGTATTGAAATTACTTAACAGTTGCCATGATCGCAAAGAATTCTTGGTACTTTTATGTTAACTGGGCGCAAATCTCGCCAATAGCATTTTTAACCCACCAGTTAGCATTTTTTTTCTTGCATGGTAAAATAAAACGCTTTGATATTGAAATTAAATGACATGGTTTATGGCATTATTTTTTTATTTTTTTTTATAAAGCAAGAAAAGTGAAAGCTATGAACTTTAAATGCTTCAGTTTAAATGAAAGTTTTGCATTTTAACTAAATGTGTGAAAGGATTATATTTTAAATGAAATACGAAAAAAACTCATGGGAACAAGGTTTGGCAATATATCACCTGCGCCCAGCTAACATAAAAATACAGAGTTCTTGATTTCTCTAACAGAATCTTCCAATTTGGCGAAGGATTGAGCAAGTAAATAAAATTATGAATAAAAGTAACATGATACAATGCTTAGCATACATTTAAGGGAGACCAAACTGGTCTCCAAGGGTGGCTAGTATAGTATATTTGGTATTTCCCTATTATAGCGCCCTTGGTGAGATAGAGAACATGGCCTTGGCAAGAGAAGGAATTTTATATGCATTTTCTGGTTTCATACACACAAACAGTTTTTTTTCAATATTTACACAATCTGTCAAATAATATAGCAGACATTTATTTGTTATTATATACAAACAGAAGTAATTTGTCTAATATCTTACATGCAGCATTAGAATTGATTAAAAAAAATAAAGAAGTCACTGGCCCCAAAGACCAGTAAGCATAAGAATTTACTGGTCTGCAGACATCATCACTGGTCCATTAGATGGACTATTAAGTCCCTTTAACTCTTTGAGTGACCCCCCCCCCCCCCACCACTCTAGAATATAAACCAAACTTACTTCAGCAGTTATCCAAAATTTTCAGCATAATAAAATGTAATATTATAATTTGCTAAAAATTAAATAAACAATAGTACCTAAACTAAAACTATAAAATTATTAATTGGATATTTTATTTCCGATTATTTATTTCAACTGGCTGTAAGGTTTAATGTAGTTTATATATATATCGTATGATATTTTGGTAATAAATCATGAAAGATATAAATGAAGCAGAGTCGCTCCATAACTCTCTAAAACACTTAGGCAGTCGTCATTATGATACCTATTGCGATCACCATATTTAATAATTCATTTGCAGTCATCGATATTTTACCTGTTGACATTGGTCTTAAAAACACTGGTAGTTTTCCCGAAAAAAGGAGAACAATTCTTCATAACATAAGAAATTTTATTGGTTACCTCTAACATAATACAGTTGAAAAGAATCCACATCAATTCTTTAAATCATTAGACACTTAGTCGTGTTATCTCTTCACATACTACATTTTATAACAAGATGTTGAAAAATTATTCGATTTATTCTGATGACTCTCTTCAAAACAACAACATAGTTTTTAAAAACAATAAATGCCACGAAAAATCTGAGCTCTGTGCTCATGTTTCAGATTAAATAGTGAGACGCGGAAGGTCTTTAGAGCTAATGCAGATACGAGGAACAACCGATCATAGCCTTGAAAAAGGGAAGAACTATATCCTAGCTGCATAAGAAATTAGGACGCCTGCAGTGTTTACGATAAATGGTACGAACTTTTGGGACAAAATAAGAAAAGAGAAATGCTATAACACAGATAACTTTAATAGAATAAATATCAGCAATTTAAGATTGAGAAATAAAAAGGCCTTAAAGAAAAATGATTAAGGGAAAATATTTCTTAGAAGATTTTGAAGGAAATTAAATATGCATTTTAAAATAGAATGAATTTAAATGAACGGAATGAATAGAATATTATTTAAGATAGGAAATAATTTAATAAATTAGGATTGTAGAATAAATTTAGAAGGGAATTTTTTATGGAATAATTTAATAAAGCATGGAACTTAAATTTTTGTAATATATATTATATATATATATATTTCAAATGAAAATCAAATTTCAAAGTAATTGCTTAAAAAATACAAAGGCCAACATAGTGAAAAAGATTCCAAGCTGGGACTCGAACCCGGGCCATCAGTATAGCGTACTGACGTTCTACCGACTAAACCACTTGGAACGATACCCAGCAAGGAAAATTTCTCACTATTATATGTTGGCAAGGCTGCAAACGCAGCACAAGATGGAATATTTATCGTGAGTCACCGACCTGGGGCAAACATGGAACATAATTAAATCCAGCATCGATAGAAACTATATTAACACATGGAAATTATTCCAGAGGGAAACATTCACCTTGCATACAATATTTCAAATGAAAATCAAATTTCAAAGTAATTGCTTAAAAGGTGCGAAGGCCAACATAGTGAAAAAGATTCCAAGCTGGGACTCAAACCCGGGCCATCAGTATAGCACACTGACATTCTACCGACTAAACCACTTGGAACGATACCCAACAAGGAAAATTTCTCACTATTATATGAGAAATTTTCCTTGCTGGGTATCGTTCCAAGTGGTTTAGTCGGTAGAACGTCAGTGTGCTATACTGATGACCCGGGTTCGAGTCCCGGCTTGGAATCTTTTTCACTATGTTGGCCTTTGTGCCTTTTAAGCAATTACTTTGAAATTTGATTTTCATTTGTAATATTGTACGCAAGGTGAATGTTTTCCTCTGGAATAATTTCCATGTGTTAATATATATATATTTTTAAATAAAATAAAATTATGTGATTTGCGAACCACATTAGTGGTCCGTTTGAATTTTTAGTGTCTTGGACCAGAGGACCACCAAGAATTTCGAACGTTGCTTATATGTAAATAGGAGTAATTTTTTTAATACATACATTTACTACCATAGTAATAGGTATCAGTTTTGTTTTCATAACTGTGTATATCATTTCACAGCAAATCTCACTGTCAGAATTTTACCAAACTTTTTAAAAAAGCACCATGAACCCCATAATAGGGAACTACCATGTATTTATTATCATAGAGTGTATTTCATAAAGTTTTGAAATGTAATGTAGAAATTATTATAAGAAATAATTCTCTGATGTGTGTACATGTAAATGTGCAGAAAATATCCCATGATCCAAGCTTGATGCATGTTTTAAACTTCTTTTGTAATTATTATGAATATGCATTCAATAGGCTTTTCTCTTATTAAATTAGAAGATTTGATTTTACTCTGACAAAAAAATATTAAGCAAGTGTGTTCTTAATTTATTACCAATCTAAATGTGCTCAGCTGGTAAAGTGTCGCATATTATCAGTATTCTAGTCTTGTAATTAAAATACACTTTTTTCACCCTGCAATCTATATATTTAAAACACAAGGCTGTTTTTTTTTTAGTCATCTGCCCCTGCTTTCTACTGAACCAATTTTAATCTTTATTGATGTCATTCTCTCACTACAGTAAAATGGAAAAGTATTTCAAATTTGAATAGATGGTGCTTAAGACTTAAAAGAGCTTAATGAATCTAAAGTTCAAATTATGTCATTTTTTAATACAGTAGAAACTCTTTATAATGCAAACCTAAAAATGCAAGGTTGTGCGTTATATAGAATTTTGCATTATATGGATCACCTTTCAAACATCATTAAATTTACCTTGTAAACATGGCCAAATATATCTAAAACATGTAAAAATACATTAGAGTATCTTTATAAAACATTCCTTGTTACCAGGACTTCTGCATATTATAAAGTTTTTCATAATATAGATCATTTCCACAAATTGTTAAATTTACTTTATAAACATGGTCCAAATATGCTTGGACCAAATCATTCATCATATTACTCATTTTAAAACTTCTTTATTGTGGAATATTTCGCAATTCCATAAGCGGGCCTCTTTCAGGTAGACTGTCACGACGCCAAGCATCACGTGATTGACTAGAGAATTGTTATTAAAACATTTTTGTTCTTTAGTTTTTTAGAATGATAAAAAATTCGATTGCAGCATGCACACTGCAGTTTATTTCTTGATCTTCCAAAAATGAAAGAAAATAAATGTTCCTGATTTAATAAAATATTAACTTGGATTTCCAGAGAGGAATTTATATGTATTTATACAAGTATTAATCAAATGTTTTCATTGTAAATAGTCTGTACAAATTAAATGTAAATAGATTAAGTAAAATAATGCTATAAAGTGATAAAATATCATTTATTAAGATTGATGATCATTTCGTCGCACCAACGGCGACATTTTCAAAATCATACACGATAGAAAATATTTTCACATAATTTAAAAATAATAAACATAGTAAATAATGTCACGAGACCTGATGCATAATGAAATATTGCAAACATAAAATAAATTAAAATTAAATTAGATTAGATTATGCAACGAAGAACCGTTACGGATCGATTTTAAAAATAGCAAGTTAATTTACACATCAAGATTTTATTTACCATCCATAATCCGAGAATCAATAGAGATATTTTTACGCAACAAGAATATTTGCAATGATTCAGTGTCCCTAGATTTACCTAAAATTTGGAAAGAGATGCTATATAATTTTAGTACCAATAGTAAAAATTAATCCACGCTCGCAAATAGCCAAGATAATTTTATATTTTGTTTTATGTTTTGCAATATTTTTCATTATGCATGTTGTCTCGTGACATTATTTACCATGTTATTGTTTTGTTAAATTATATGAAAACTAATCCACGTTCATAAATAACTAATTTAATTTTAATTTATTTTATGTTTGCAATATTTCATTATCATCAGGTCTCGTGACATTATTTACTATGTTTATTATTTTTAAATTATGTAAAAATATTTTCTATCGTGTATGATTTTGAAAATGTCGCCGTTCGTGCGACGAAATGATCGTCAATCTTAATAAATGATATTTTATCACTTTATAGCATTATTTTACTTAATCTGTTTATAAGTGATCATTATACATGTTTTTATAAATGTAAATAGTTATTCATCGAATATAAACAGAAAATTTGTAATTATTGAAGTTATTCTTGAGTTTCCAAAAAACAGTTAATCATCATGATCTTGATATAATGTGATATAAGTTGAATTGTGAAACCTTGAACATTTGCTCTCCCATAACAATTGTTTTCATGAACTATAAATTGAAGCTTGTGGATTATACAGACATTATTCATTATAATAATAGCAATTTTTCCATTAAAAAGGTCTTAAATTAGAAGATAAAGTTGAACTAATGTATCAAATTTAGTCCTCTAGAGAGTTGCAATTTTTTTTTTCAATGTGGGAATGCAGGTGCTTCTTAACTGCAAAATTCATTGTTTACATCTGAGAAGTTGTGTGTTACATAGAGAATTGCATTATAAAGATCTACTGTATATAAATCCGTTCCCCAGACCAATAAAACAGCAATACTTTCCTATAATAGCATGGAAATGACATCATTATAGAATATTTTTTTTTCCATCAGTTCTAAAATAATAGTGGATTAAATCTTCAAAGAAAGAAATATTTTCACATGTGAAAAGGGTGTTATTTTTAAAAAGACATTCAATTGGAATTTTGCATTTTTGCTCAGAAAACTGCTATAATTCAATTGCATTTAAATGACCTAATTTACATTGTTTTTCATTCCCACAGTAACGAGATTAACCCTTTAGTGCACAGCTTTGCATATATGCAAAGAACATTGTTTCGAATTTAATAAAATTTTTTTATTCGTAAATACCTGATTCACACCAGAAAATTAAAATAGCAATATTTGCTTTAATTAATAACAGACATTTCGTATTTAAATAAAGTGAAATTAACCATTGAAATTTTCTGGTGTAACGTCAGATTCTCTGAACTACGTAATTTCTAGAATGTATTCTATCATGGGAATTGAAGGGTTGAAGATTAAGTTTTATAAAATAAATAATTATATAAAATAAGGTATTTGGAGACATACTTATTAAAATATTTACTACTTTGCAATATTTTAGCATAAAACAGCTACACGACAGTAGTTTTTACTTGTATTACAGATGTGCAACAGAAGTAAAAATTGACGTATTATATGAAAAATGTATCTCTGTTTTTTTTCATTATTTTTCCTGTGTAATAAAACTTTCAGAGAATCAGATATAATTTTTTTCGAAACAAAATAAAAATTCGTGCATTTAAGGGTTAAAAAGTCTCAATTGCTGAAAAATGGACTGCTTCGGTCAATGAAAATTATGTCATGTTCAAAGAAAACACGCATTTCCTTTCATAAAGTACAGTTGAGCTTTAATGATTTTTTATAATTTTTCATACTGCTGGTTATGAGATAGGATTCTAATTTCAGAAAGGCAAAATGCATCTGCCAGAGGAACTGGTATGTTTGTAGAAAATGACAATTTTAATTACAAAAACTGGAATAATTTTATTCCGATTATTTCTATTTTATATAATTTAATTTTTTTATTTCTTTGAAATTTGGGCTAAAATGCTCTTAATCAGTTTCACTGTTGCCCTATATGGAATTTTAATCTTTAACAACAGAAAGGTGGAGTGCTGTCAGGAAAAAGGATGTCATGTTAAAAAAATACTATTGTATTCTTTCAGAGTCATTAAACTCATGGAAATAATTTCAGGAAGAAATATGAACTTATTTAATTATTTAAAGAAGCAAAAAAAAAAAAAAAAAAATAAATAAATAAATAAAATAAAAATTAAAATCAGTGTTTTGTTGACAGACTTCAGTTTAGCACCAAAGGGTTGTCATTTTATGGTTAACCCTGCTGTTCTGTTTGGGTCTATTTGACCCAAAAATATTTTTATTAGTTTATAAAAAAAATATATAACACCGAGATATTTACATGAAATGTCATGACTTTGTTGGTAAATAATATACCATATGTATTCCTAGAAGGATTTACGTTTATTTGCATTTCCAAGGAATATTTTAAAATTTAGTCCTAATGTATTGTTCGGGGTCAATATGACCCAATTAAGAAAAATGTTTACTTTTACTTATATACTTTCATATTTGTTTAGAATAATTCAAAAAATTCTAAAATTAGTTCAGAAGTTGGATGAATAATGCGCTCTCCGGAATTATTTTTCTAATAAAACCTTCTTTAAGCAATCGGGATAAAAACAGAATTGTTTCATTTTCTTCATAGAAATGGGTCGCTCATGGAGGGAGTTCAACTGGGATGGTCTCTGAATGGAGGTAAAATTAGTATTGAGCCTATGGGAATAAATTTCATTCCATGAAAAAATGATTGCACAGGGAGGTTTCACTGGAGTCAAATAGAGACAAGATGAGAACATGCCAAAGATATACAAACATATCGGGTAACCCTACCAGACAATGCACAATGGATAACGCTACGCAAAGTTTGAAGAACATGTTTACCAAACACGGAGCAAGCTGAACAAGCATGGTAAAATGTTGTGGGAAATGTTTGTTGTTTATCGTCTCCGTCTGATACGGCCATTAGATGAGCATTTTAACATCAGCTTTTCCCACCTAAAAAAGACCATAGCAGTGAAATTTATTATGTTGTATCAGATTTTTTATAAAAATTTAGTCGTCTAAAATTAATTTTACTTCCTCAAGTAAAGCATTTGCATTATTATTTTCTGTTTAGTGTATATTTTGTAATGCGTTTATTTATCTAGTATTTGAGAGAAGCTAAACAAGCTGAAAAAATTGAAAATAAAATGGACTTTTCTTTAGTTAATGTCATTGCACAAAGGGCTAAACTTAGAGAAAGGAAATTTCACCAAATGATCGAAATGTTAGAAGCCAAGTATTGTCCTAATCAATCAAAGAAAAAAGTTACAATGGTAAAAATTTTATGTTTTGTAATACCTAAGTTTTCTTAAGACTTTACTGGTATGCTTTACTTCTAAGTTTATAATCCATGTTAAGTTTTCATAGCAAAATAATTTAAGAGCTAGTATGATTTCTGATTATCTGATAACAGGATTAGAGTTATGTTGGATAGTCGCTTTTTAAGTTACAGACATTATACTATAAGTAAAATATATACTATAAGTAAGCAGTTTGTGAAATGAAAAATAAAATAGAGATAAGAAAAAATTTAAAAAAAAAAAAAAAAAAAAAAAAAATTGTAATGACATTTTTATTTTAATGTCATTTTCAGTAATCATACAGCAGATTTAATAATAATAATAATAGAAAAGAAGAGTGATATGTTGTTTGGATAGTTTTTTTTTCTTCAGCGGATTTGGTTTCCAATTGTTTCCCAGTCTCAATTATGTTAGGGTCAGGTGGGGTAAAATGGGTCAGGGGTGATTGTGTTCATAGACTTCTCATATAACTGGACTCAGAAATAGCAACCCTTTCTTGACGCCGGGATCACTACCCACCGTCACGTGATGGTGGGCAGAGAAAACGCGCCAAATCGGTTTTTCTCCTCTGGTTCCCGCTGAAACTTTCTTGCGTCGGGCGTTTCTCTCGCATAAATCAAATCCGACAGTTGCCAATAAGGTGATCACCGCCAAAAAAGAGAACCTTTTGGCGATGAAAGCGGAAACATGTGTGCCTCAAGTTCTGACCGAAATAACAATGGGATTCGGCCTCTACTTCTTATCGTTACTCTGAGATTGTGTTCCGTGTGTACCCCGGATTTCCGGGTTTTTCGATCGATCCTTCCGGGTTTATGAGATCGTTACGTTTTGTGGAAAATTCGGACATTAAAAAATATCGCGAATTTCGACAAATGGTCACCGGAAAAAATCAATTCCTCAATCCTTCCTGAAAAAAAATCGACAATTTCGTCAAAGGATTGCGGGAAAAACGCTAATTTTGTCAAAGAATCTCGAAACAAACACAAATTTCATCAAATGATCGCGAAATAAACACAAATTTCTCAGAGGATCGCGAAAAATCAAGATTTTCGCCAAAAGATCGCGGGAAAACGGATATATCGTCAAAGAAAAGTGGGAAAAATGGATATATCGTCAAAGGATCGCTGAGAAAACTGAAATATCGTCAAAGGATCACTGGAAAAACGGTAAATTTCGGTAAAGGATCGCGGAAAAAAACATGAATTTCTTTAAAGAATCGCGGAAAACACACGAATTTCGTCAAAGGACCGCAGAAAAAAACACATAATTAGAACCGGGAAGAATTTTCCCCATTCCGGAATCGCGGGGAAAACGCGATTTTCGTCAAAAGATCGCGGGAAAAACGGAAATAGCGTCAAAGGATCGCGGGAAATGCACAAATTTCGTTAAAGAATCACAGAAAGAACATGAATTTCTTTAAAGAATCGCGAAAAAAAAACTCAAATTTCACCAAAAGATCGCGAAAAAACATGAATTTCGTCAAAGAATCTCGAAATAAAACAAATTTCGTCTAATGATCCTGAAATAAAACAAATTTCGTCTAATGATCGCGAAATAAACACAAATTTTGTCAAAGGATCGCAAAAAAGCACAAAATTCGCAAAGGAGCGCGAAAAGAAAGATTTTCGTCAAAAGATCGCGGGGAAAAAACGCGATTTTCGCCCAAAGATCGCGGGTAAAACAGATATGTCGTCAAAATCTCGCGGTTAAAACACAAATTTCGTTAAAGGATCACGAAAAAAAAAATCTTTAAAGAATAACGGAAAAAAAATTCGTCAAAAGATCGCGGAAAAAAAACGCCAATTTCATCAGAGAATCGCGAAAAAACGCCAATTTCGTCAAAGGATCGCGGAAAAACGGCAAATTTCGTCAAAAGATAGCGAAAAAACTGCAAGTTTCCCCAAAAGGTCGCGAAAAAACAGCAAATTTCGTCAAAAGATGGCAAAAAGGCAAATTTTGTCAAAAGATCGCGAAAAAACGGCAAATTTCGTCCAAGACCGCGAAAAAACGCAAATATCCCCCAAAAGATTGCAAAAAAGGACAACTTTGTCCAAAGGATCATGAAAAAACGGCAAATTTTGTCAAAAGATCGCGAAAAAAACAACAAATTTCCCCCCCAAAAGGTCGCGAAAAACGGCAAATTTCGTCAAAGATCGCGAAAAAATGGTAACTTTGTCCAAAAGATCGCGAAAAACGCCAAATATCGTCAAAAGTTCGCGAAAAAAGGCAAATTTTGTTAAAAGATCGCGAAAAAAACCCGCAAATTTAGTCAAGAAAGCAAAAAAAACCGTTAATTTCGTCAAAAGATCGCGAATAAACCGCAAATTTCTTCAAAGCCCCCCCCCCCCCCCCCCCAAAAAAAAAAAAAAAAAAAAAAAAACATACTGTTAATTTTCACGCGGGGAGATTCGGACGATTCTATCCTGGATAATCGGCAAAAGGTTGTAACGTACTAGAGAGAATGGCATCCATAATTGGCGCGTTAGCCTAAAATAGTGACAACCATAAGCGGAAATTTTTTTAAATATATTTTTTATAAATGTAATGTTTAACTGTGGTCGTTTCTAATAGCAATAATTTTATTAATAATTATGATATTTAAAAACTTAAATGATGCTTCTGATAGTAAAAATGATGATACTAATGATCGGAATGAACTGTAAAAGCAACGGGACATATTTTGAACAATGGCAATTCTTTATATATAAGAATTAATGCAGATCATTTCATAATATTTTAGATATGAATTTATTAATGATTTTATAGTTAAAAAGATGCTTCTGAATTTTTAAAAAATGCCTACATTATGTTAGGATGTTTTCATTGTGTATATAAATCTTTTTTTTTTCTAACTAAATTTAAAATGTTAGACATTTATATAAATTAATAGCTATTACACGTGACTTTAATTGCGTAACATTTAAAGAAGAATAAATGCATTAATTAAGGGAAAAAATTCACTTACGATAATTAAACACATGTACAACTAACCAACTCTTTATCTCATTTTAAAGTAGATAAAATTTATTATGCTCCCAGTTTGCATATTTTTATTTTTATATATAGGATCATATAAATGCCTTTCAAGAGCTCGAAATTTCTACACTTTTCCCTAAGATTAATTTTTATAATGAATTCATTTCCTTCTAATTTTATTTTATTATCTCTATTTATTCTATTTTACATTTATTCCATTCATGCATATTGAGATATTTTTAACTATAGATTTCGATATTAAAAAAAAAAATTATATATAAGTATCAGAAACGGATAACTGATTAATTCAGATATTTTTTTATTTGCTTTTCCATAGTACCTTTAAAAAATAGGGAGGAGGGGTGGAGGGGATTTTATGTTTAATTAATGGCATTGGCTTTTTGAATTATTTGTTTATTTAATCGATGGCGCATTGATAGGAATAACTTGAGCGTCTATCAGATTTTACGCCTAGTGCTGAGTGACCATCTGAACTACACTTGCTGTGACTCTGCATGGTTGCAGTATTAAATTAAGTTATTATAAAACCTTATATTTTAAGAATGTACACTAGGGATGTTAATGTTTTGATGTGAAAGCATTCACTTCAAATGTATCATATTTTTAAATGATTTTTTTTTTCTTGTTTTCTTTTCTTTTCTTTTTTTCTTTCTTTTTTTTTTTTTTTTTGTAGAATAGCTGAGGTTGATCTCTAACCGGGCTAGTTTTTACTTTTTCGATTTAGGGTGCTTTTTTTTTAATAATGAGTACACTTTCACTTTCAGAACCGACTCCAAAAGTGAAAGTAACTTTATGTATTATAAAAGAAATCTAAAAATCTTTATACTAAAACTTTATGAAAATCGAAAAGTAATCCGTTTATAGATCAACCTCAGCTATTCTAGGGAAAAATCATTTAAATCCCATTTCGCTCCTTGGAATGAATATTTTTTTTTTCCGTGCCATTTTGTCAAGGCGAATATAGTTGACAAAGATCGATAATAATAATTTAAAAGACAAAGAGCAAGATCTACCTCAAATACAAGCATACGCTACGATCTGAAATAGTAAAATCTCCATGGAACAAGGAATATACATTTTACAGTTATTTCCAACTTCTTAGAAAATCACAGATAAAAGAGTAAACTTGTACTGGTGGTGCAAATCCCTATTTCCGGGATTTGGCGGATTGTCCGTTCACCAATTATGTACTTGTACTTGGCAACTTTTGACCTGAAACCCCTGGTCAGAAATATTCTCCCAAGGTCATCTGCCAAGATACCAGAGCTTAACAGTAGTTAGTGACAGGAGTGGATTTTCCCCCCCTCTCTTGTAACTTTTCAGAAAATTTGCTGCTGTATTTTCGAAAATGTGATGTGAATTTCCGAAATTTTTTTTTCACTTAGGAAAAAACATATAATTAGAACAAGGAGTGTTTCCGCACCCCCCCCCCCCCCCTCTGCTTTTTTTTTTTTTTTTTTACACTCGGAATCACCCCTTGTATTGTGTCATCCATCTCAATCTCAGTACAAAAATGTCCAGAATTCATATCTGTAATGTGTAATACCCAGGAAGAAAGCAGGAAAAATAAATTTACCTTGTGTAAGAGCAAAGCTAAAAAAACAAACAAAATTTCTATTTTTATTTATTTTTTTTTCTTTCTTTCACTAATACTTAGCCACTTAGAAGTAAAATTGGATTGGTTTTGACATTTTTTTACTGTTTTCAAATAACTAGGTGTCATATATGACTTGCATTAAATCCACTAAGAGATCCCACTCTTAACACATAATTTGTACTTGTTTCATGAGTACTTGGAATAAATTTATTTACTGATTATAGAATTCGAACTTTGCATATTTAGCAAGATAAATTGCACTCTCCATTTTATGAAGTCATTTAGCTTTCAGTGAAATTAATGTAAGTTTACCAAATTATGTTTTTCTGCAATTGTATATTTCAAACAATAGCATAAATATATCATTTGTTGTCATGTTGTTGCAGCATCAGTTGTTACGTAAATTGATATTGATATATTTTTGCATCGATAATTTTCAGGGTTTTTCACTTTGTATCAGGGTTGGCTTTTTACCGGAAAAAACTGGTTTTTACCAGAACATGGTAAAAACTAGGTTTTTACCGGTAAAAACCTGGGAAAAAATAGTAAAAACCTAAAGATACAATAAACTCTACTAGTTATTACACTTTATTTTAATACTATTGATAAAAACTATTTTCATGTAATTGATGTGTTTATGTATTATAAAGAGATGGGAAGTAAAGAATTAGTTCTCCAAAGCTGCTGATACAGCACTTTAATCATAGAGATTTTATCATATTTTCTATTCCCCATCTATAAATAGGAAAACAGATGTTTACTAGCTGTTTTACAAAGCAGGTTTTCATCCCATTTGTACTCTTACCATTTACAAGGAGTTTATTTAAAACAAAAGATGCTTAACCCAAAATTTGGTGGAAAGCCTTAAATAACAAAGAAATAAATCCCATATTTGTATATTTAATGATGAATCTTCACCCCATACCTTGTACTTCTTCACCCATAGAGCAAATTTTTTCGAGATTTTCACATATCCTCAGTAAATTAAGAAATAGACTTGGTGTACAGTAAACTGTAAAGCTTGTATTTTGTTATAGAATGCTAAGCGGCTCCAAAGACATAGATTGGTAAAAACTACGTTATGTGACAATTAATATTTGCAAGCATTTGGTTTTTATTAAAATGATTAAGGTTTTTAAGTGTGATAAAAGTGTAGAATTTTTTTTTTCCTTTAAGTAAAAATTAGTAAATTAGTCTATAATAAATGTTATAATGCACATTCTCATAATAATAGTTATAATAATTTTTAGTTTAATAATGATATGTGTACAATATCTTTAAAATTTTGAATTTTTGTAAGAGGAAAACACTGATGAAAGTTTTCTGGGTTATTTATATTCCTTAAAAACCAATATTTTTGTATAGTATTCTTTTACCTACCTAATCGGAAACTAAATTAGGTGAATATTGTTATATGGAATTATGGTATTAAATGACCAGAAAACTTTAACCCCTGGGTAAATGAAAAATTGGTAAATAAATTTTCATATTTAAGTGACCAAAACGTCAAACTAATAAGTGTTTTCATAGGTGGTAAAAACATGTTTTTCCAAAGACGGTAAAAACCATGGTAAATACCGGTTAAAACCATCAGGCGGTAAATACCGTCCAACCCTGCTTTGTATCAATTAATTTTCAGGGTTTTTCACTCTGAGCCACAATCACCCCTGATGGGTATAAAATTCACTATTTTTAGATGTTCAGCTAAAATTTTCTGGTAAATATTAAATAATTAAAACTTTTTTTGGTATTTTCTTTACATTGCACATTCTTGGAATGAAAATACACAATTTGTATCTATTAGGCTGCAAAAGTATGTGTCTACAACAAAACATTTAATAGGTATATGTTTGCTATACCCATTTTACTCCATGCAGGTGAAAATGGGTATAGTGTGGGGTAAAATGGGTATGTAAAAGTTTAACAATAAATACTGTATAAATAGATTTGCCAGAGATTATATAATGAAGTAATATGGAAAACAATGTTATATGTCTTAAAAATTCTCAATTTTTTTTTTAAAATATGAAATTTAAGTGACTATGAATCAAGCTTAGGTGAAAATGAAAACATTTTCCGGCTACATTTTTTTTCAACTCTTATTCTCACCCTGTTACATTATAAGTGTTAAAAGTCTATCAAAAGCATAATGACCCAGATTATTAAATGTTGGTTCATTTAATGTTCCTATTATCTGCTTTTTTTTTTTTTTTTTTTTTTTTTTTTTTTTTAATATAATCTGCGAGAATGTCCATTGTTACTCTTGTGAACATTAGAGCAAAGTGTTTTGGAAAAACTTCCAATTATTTATTATAAAATATAATTATGATAAAATTGATATAACCAGTTAAATACCATCGTGTTCCACTCACATAAAATATATCTAATTTTGATTTATTATATAGACAAGTAAAATGCTTTTGATTTGATATTAGATATATTTTATGTCAGTAAAACACAATAATATTTAATTAGTCATATCAATTTTTATCTTAATAATAAAATAATTGGAAGTAGTTCTGAAAATTTGCTCTAATGGTCGCAAAAGGGGACATATACCCCTGTACATTCAGGGAAAGCATAAAATGCAACTAATCTTGTAAGAATTTTACTTTATATTCATGTTTCATCTTCTTCAATATTACTAATTTTGCCAATGAATTCTTTGTCTTTTTTCCCAAATACTGGACATTCAACCATGCACCTACAGATACATTTATTTTTACTTCGGGGATATTTTCCCCACATTATAGTTTAATTTGAACCTCATTTAAGAATTTCTCTTCTTGCCCATTTTAACTATTTTGGTGTTCCGGTTATTAGAATCATTTTTTAACTGTTTCAAAATGTCACCATTTGTTAAAACTTCATCTGCTTTTGTTTGGACATGCTTATGTTTCAGCTTTGAAGTTTTTACTTAGATTATTTGGAGATGCGGCAGATTGATATTTGTCGAGAAAGCAAGGATATGTCAAAGCCACACTGCTCTTACTTTTGTCAACAATTCTGGTTTTTAATTTTTTAACTCTTTCGATTACCTCTTCTTAAAATTTCAAATCCAATCAGCACCTGATATGCCATCTAAAAATGGAATATTTCTAATAATGGTCAATGATTTAACTAAATTATGTACAGAGAATTCCAAGTCTTTCCGATCTTGAGAATAACGCACTGTGAATTATATAAACATTTAAAAGTATTTTTAAAACTTATTCTATTCTAATTCCAGTAAAATAAAGAATTTTATTCAGAAAAGTTCTATATAACACTTTAAAAATACTACAAACGTTAAGCCTAACACTATACCCATTTATAAGATTTAAGATAAAACATCAAAAACAAAAGACAATTTATTGTTTGTAATTTGGAAAAGTATTAGAAATGCTTAATGAACAAAATGAGATCAAACAAATGAGTTTATATAAATTATTGTGAGCTGCAGGAAGAAGTTTAATCAGACCAAATGTAGCATGGAATTGTCCTCAAACGGTTTTACTGTTGCCACTCAAGTAAGGAAGTTTAATTTCAGTTTAGCCAGTATTAATAACAAAGAAGCTTGATTAATACATAAATATATTTCGTAAAAAGATTGTAATACCAGTGATATCAGCAATATCTTAATTTTTTTCAGAAGTAAATTTATACTTCCTTCGTGAAAAACTATCAGTTTTGTCATATTATCGAGAATTACATATTAAAATACATACAAAATGATATAAAGGTAAAAAAAAAAATGCAATTTTGCCGTTACATGTGAATTGAAACTTTCATTGTTTACATCTGTGATGATGTGCGGATTTTAGGGTTGCGGATTTGAGGGCGTCTTCTGTATTAGATTTAAGTATCATTTATAATTAAAATTGCTTTAATGTCAGATAAAAGCTTACTTTTGAAAAACTTATCATACCTAATTTTTTAAAAGTCTAAGCTTTAAAAAAATATGCAATGCTTTTTTTGTTTATTCGCAAGAAAAAATACCTATAGAAACTTTCCAAATTATGTTCATCTTAGATTTTAATACTTTTTTATGTAATATGATTTTAATCAATGACTTTTTTTAAAAAATCACATGATTAAAATCATGATTTAATCACCGATTTAAATCATTTTATTAAAATTGTTGACACCCTACTTTTCAGCTCTAAAATTTTGGGAAAAAAGCATGCATTATATATGAGTAAATACGGTAATAAGAAGGAAAGTGCTGTATATCTGGTTTTTGGTTATGAATGTGATACCAATTTAACTCTAATCCAAGCTGACCTTTGAAAAATTTAGTGATAATTGTTCATTGACCACTGTTATTAAATAGAAATGCATAAACTAAACAACTTTTAAATTTATCTTTAAATAAAGCTTTAAAAAAAAATCATCAATTTGAAAAATATTCAATCATATGTTAGAACACATCATTTTAAGCATGTGAAAAATAATAAAAAGATTTAGAACTTAAAAATGAAAAATTATTGACTAAAAGGTACTTTTTTCTAATACAAAATTGTAAAGAATACAAATTTGCCTTCATAACAAATCTGTTTTTGGATTACAAAATGTAAGAAGCTTACTTTTGCTATAACGATGCAAAACCACTCAAATGATAAAACTGGCATGAAAAATTAACTCAGTATCGACGTCTGTTGAGAATTCTATGAACAAATTTTATTAACTGTATTGTCAGAAAGCAGCAATAAATAAAATTATCTTTTAAAGCCCACTGTATAAGTAACATTGATTTTCAGGTATGTTGCAGATATGCAATGCAATGATACAAGGGTGATACAGTGATACATACTTATATTCTTAAAGAAGAAAAAAAAAAAAAACATATATCTATGTTATGACCTTACATCTATGCACTTGCAGGTTGCTGCTAAATTGTGGTAAGAATTTTATGAGTCTCTAATACTTCTGTTTTGAAAAAAATTCGACAGAAAATATTTTTTAATTATTTGATATCATGGCTAAAAACCTGGATAACATTTTCTCTTTTTGGATATTAATATTCTATTATATCTAAGGCATTTCTTCTTCTGTTATTTATTTAGCATTTTTTCCCCTCTTTTCATAATTTTGACTTCTGGTGAAAATTGTTCCTTTTAAATTTACATTTTAAGGAAGAATTCATTATTTAGTACTATAGAAATGCATAGCTTGTAATAAAATTTATAAATTAATATATAGGCAAATTTGAATTTAAAACAATATATATTGGACAAAAAACGTTCTCATTTATAAAGTCCAATATGTGAATCTAAGTAAAATAAATATGCAGGCCAGTTATTTCTGAACTACATTAAAAACTAGTCTCCAAAAATGCTTAATTTGCAGAATGTAGACTAAACTGCTTAAAGTATATTAACTGAGTGCTGAAAATGTTGTCAATGAGGCTTAAAAAGTGCTTGTAATATATCGTCAACTGTGATATGATTGCTCTATTAGTACAACGTAATTTAAATGAATCGTTTAAAATAAATACTTTTTCCTATAAGCATTTATTGGAGATCTTATTAGTTTACATCTTTTGCTCAAAGGGGCAGTCCATAAATGATGTCGCACTTTTTTTCAATATTTTTACCCCCTCCTCCCCTTTGTCACAAAGTGTCACACTTCACCATACCCCCTCCCCTCCTTGTCACATGTCACGCTATATTACATAAACATATACTTGCAGTTCAGGAACAAAGCACTATGTTATAAGATCATATTTCAAACTTTATTTTTAAACTTTAACTGTGTGTTTTAATGACATTTGTGAGCATAACAATAAAAATGACTCATGTACTTATTTTGTATGAAATAAGATTAAGGTTTATAACAAAAACATAATTAATATACAATAGTAATAAAATATTAATACGAAAGAGCAGCGGAAAACAGTCGTATTTTGGAATTTAATATATTTGGCTTTAAACCTATTTTATAAAACAAAATACTCTAATTTCAAAATAACTTCAAAATTTAATTTGCTGATTTTTAATACTTTTAATTTAACCAAAATGTGTGATGTCACTTTTCTTCTTACCCCCTTGTCACAATTTCACGAAACCCCCCTCCCCCCCCCCTACTCCAAGCGTGACATCATTTGTGGAAGGCCCCAAACATTAAGGAAAAATAAATATAGTTTTTACATTGTAGAATGTCTTATTGGTATTTTTCTTTATTTAGTATCAAAAAGAAGCAGATGAAGCAGAAAAGATTGAAAATGACATGGATGCTTCTTTGATTAATGCCATTAGACAAAGATTAGAAAACCGAGAGAATCAGTTTGATGATATGATAAAGAACCTAGAAGCAAAGTATGGAAAGAGTGGCAAGCAAAAGAGAAAGTAGATGTCTTCATACATTTCGGTTAACATATTATACACTGGACAAATTTTGCATTTGTAAATAGGGCCCTGAGTAAATGTTTATTGGCAGTTTTATGTCATTTGTTTTTTTCTGTTCAAATTATTTTCCTTTATCCTGAGAATAGATTAACTTCACCATTTATTACTTTATATTAAAATGTTTAAAATTTTGTACCATTTTAACATGCTGACATTCTGAACAAATGAAATTTTATATCTGTCACTACTCTCGTACACTATATGGCCAAAGGTGACTGGCCACTTGCAATTTTTGACGTTTCCTTAAATATCTAGAAAAATACATGAGGAATTATCCTGAAACTCCAGGTGTGTAAACAGAATAGTACAGGTCATATATTTCCGTGAAGATTTTTTCCCCGAAACCCCATAGGGGACCGTCAACAAATTGAAAAAGAACGAATATCTTTTGGACAACCCTGTAAAAACTAATGTAGCAAAAGCGTTCAAACTGTAGATTATGATTAAGTGCCTTATTGTAATAAATTATGTTCATTTGTATGAGAATAGCATGTATATTCGTACAGAAATTAAAATTTTTATAAAAAGATACCCAAATTTTGCCAAGTTTTTTGCTTATAATTTGTAGAGTTCTTAATATAAAAAAAAGTTCTTTTCAGAATTTAACATTGTATACAATACCCTGCAATCAGAATGAAAAAATAATAAAAATTGTATGAAAAATGAGCAGTTTTACTAAATAATGATTCACTGTGCATGCCTTAATGTAAACAAAATATAATGTGCATAATGTGTTAGCTAAATGTATAGAGCAACTTTTGTGAAAATCTCAAAAATATAGTTTGAAAAGTCTGAAAATTATTGTTTATAGAATAAGCTCAAAATCCGTTATTCCAAAAAGGAAGCAAAAAGATGAGGGGCTGTATCAAAATACAGTAGTATGTGCAATATTGTGTATGCTATACTGGCACTAATCAATGGATATATGGATACAACCCCTTATCTTTTTGCTTCATTTTGGAAACAACGGATTTTGAGCTTATTCTGTCAACGATAATTTTCAGAATTTTCAAGCTATGTTTTTGAGACTTTTACAAAAGTTCCTCTATACATTTAGCTAACACATTATATTTTGTTTACATTTGGGCATGCACAGTGAATCATTATTTAGTAAAACTGCTCATTTTTCATACAATTTTTATTATTTTTTCATTCTGATTACAGGGTATTGTGTACAATGTTATTTGTCATATTTTCTGAAAAAAAAAACTTTTTTTTATATTAAGAACTCTACAAATTATAAGCTAAAAACTTGGCAAAATTTGGGACTCTTTTTATAAAATCTTTAATTTTTCTACGAATATACAATGCTATTCTCATAAAAATGAACACAATTTATTAAAATAAGGCACTTAATCATAATCCACAGTTTGAACGCTTTTGCTACATTAGTTTTTACAGGGTTGTCCAAAAGATATTCGTTCTTTTTCAATTTGTTGACGGTCCTCTATGGGGTTTCGGGAAAAAAATCTTCACGGAAATATATGACCAGTACTATTCTGTTTACACACCTAGAGTTTCAGGATAATTCCTCATGTATTTTTCTAGATATTTAAGAAAGTGTCTAAAATCGCAAGTGACCGGTCCCTTTGGCCATATAATGTATAAAATATACTGTATGTCACTACTCTCATATAAAGGCACCCTATTCTTCAGTGATGTTTTAAACATTTAATATTCGTACATATAAAAGTTTGGAATGGCAACATTCTTCAGTTTGTTTATTTGGCATTACAATTTAGTGATCTTTTTTTTTTTTTTTTTTTTTTTTTTGTATGGAAAATGGTTAACAGTATAATGGACAAGTATCAAAATTAAATACTACCAACTTTTTCATCAACTTCAACATATTAGATTTGTTAAGTTTTACTAAAATCAAGATTATGAAACATTCTTCATTAGTTATTATTACTTTCATTTATTAGATAAAGAGATTATATCTATTGTATTTATTGAAAGGGGTAGTTAAGCAGGGATGTAGCTTATCATGGAAAACTTGAAAGTAATATTTCATTAGCTCTTTTGAACACACATATTAAAATTTAGGAAAAACATTTAATTTTTATTTACAAGATGTTTTGTTTTATATATGCATAGCTGTCAGCTTACCGATAATTTCCGTAAAATTGTTTCCTAGGTCAAATAAGCGATTTTTACACAGGAAAAAATGTGTAATAAAAAAATAAATAAATAAGGAACACAATGAAACAAGACACATTTTAATAAATATTTTTTCTGGTTCGAAACATGTGTTCGAACCAGAGGTATGAAGGATTAGATTATAGGAGATATAGGCATAACTGCCAGCTTACCAATAATTTCCGTAAAATAGTTTCAGCGTGACCTAGGTCAAATATGTGATTTTTTTAACCAGAAAAATTGTGAAATAAATTTATATAATTAACACAGTGAAACAAGGCACATTTTAATGAATAATTTTTCTGGTTTGAAAAGTATTTATTTACTACAGGAGATATCGGTACAGTTTTACAGACATTATCGGTAAGTTGCCAAGTATGCCATAGCTGCCAACTTACCGATAATTTTCGTAAAATTGTTTCAGCGCAACGTAGGTCAAATAAGCGACATTTACAATGGAAAAAAATTTCAATAAATAAATTTATGTAAGTAACACGATGAAACAAGAAAATGTTTAATAAATAATTTTTCTGGTTCGAAATGTATTTATTTACTACAGGAGATATCTGTACAGTTTTACGGAAATTATCGGTAAGTTGGCAAGTATGTATATGGAGTGATTTAAAATTGTGGTTGTAGCAGTTACTTCTTAAGGGGCCGCTGCACTGAAACTCCCCGATTGCGAAATCCCATGTTAACCTATGGGAAAACTTTGAAGCGCGACTACTCATTGCCTAATATAATTATTAAAATACCGTTTTCACCATCAGAAAGTAGATGTCGGATGCCAATGATGTGTGTTTTTAAAAATTGTCTATTTAAATTTTAAGTATTTTTAAGGAGCATATAAAATTTAATCAAATGAAAATTTCAAAGTTTATAGGGATTTGTTATGTACTTAAAATTTACGGAGATAATTTAAAAAAATGCATATCATCGGCATCTGACATCTACTTTCTGATGGTGAAAACGGTATTTTAATAACTATATTAGGTAATGAGTAATCGTGCTTCAAAGTTTTCCCATAGGCTAACATGGGATTTCGCGATTGGGGAATTTCGCTGCAGCAGAGCCTTAAAACTACATACGATCGAATCATACCTCCAATTATAAAATATATTCAAATCCCGTACGTACAGCTTTTAGACATAGGATTTATTTTACAAGGGGCTGTATTAAATATGAAATTTATTTTTTTTATACAGCTCCCTTTTCCTATAATTGTTATTTAAGAAAATGTTGTCCTGTGTCTAAGAAGGACATTATGACTAAAACCTATCAAGTTATAATACTTTGAATTTTATGAACAGAACTAAGAATTTAAGACAAAAATACGAAAAAAAGCAAAAAAAAAAAATTCATTCTGCCATAATTTCCATTACCATGGGTTTTGCAGACCCGAAAAATATGAGAGAAACAAATAAAAATAAAAGGAAAAATGTTACTATTTCAGGGTTATTTTTGGTACCATAGACTCGAAAAAGACAAAAATTTGAAAGTTTATATGTTATTAATTTTGTGATTATGGCTTTATGTTGGATATCCAAACTCAAAAAAAAAAAAAAAACTTTACAATTTCAGTATTTTTCTGGGTGTTGCGGACAAGAAGTTTATAATTTTAGGATTACTTCTGGTCTTGCAGAACTGAAATTTGAGGGAAAGCAAAACAAAGTAAACAAAAGCAAAATTTTACAATTTTGACGTTATTTTGTGTCCTGCAAACCTGAAATAAAGGAAAAATTAAAGCTAAAATTTTACTATTTTATGTCTCATTAATTGTAAAAAGAGAGAAAAAAAATTGTAAAATTTTTGCCCATTTTTTAAATTGGGGGGGGGGGGGGGGCAAAAAAAATAAAGAAAAAAACATTTTACAACTTTGACTTTTTGAGGTCCCAGAAGCTCAAAGGAGAAAAACAATAAAGAACGAAAATTATATAATTTCTGTGTTATTTCAGGGCTTGTAGATTTAGACAAAAAAGGAAAAATTTTACAATTTAGACATTACTTCAGGTTCTGCATACACAAAAAATTCTAAGAAATATGGAAAAAGAAAAAACTAGTGGTGATTCAATCCATTTTACCACTACAAGAAGTGCAAATATTGCTCCAATTTTTGTACATTCCTCTACTTTTTCAGAGGTAATATATTTTGCCTTATTTAATGGCAGAAATTCTGTGATTAAATAAGGCAAAGAATGTATTCAAAATAAGTGATAGGAATGTACGAAAATGGGAACAGCATTCTCACACCAGCACGATGTGGCTGAAAAGTAGTGGTGACAAAGTATGTATGAGGAGGCACCAATCTTTATTTTAAACTAGCTGACTTGCCCGGCGTTGCCCGAGCCCCTGATGAATGGAGTTTAAATGAACTTCAAATTTGCATGATTTTATACCTTGAATTCCTTTTGTGTCAGTTTATATTTTTAAATGAAAAAAATCATAAGAAAAATATTGAATTGAAGGTACATGCTATTTTGCATAATTTGATTTTTGTAGTCTATGCATACCGAAAGCGAGTGAAACCATGGCAAAACACGCATGTTTTTACTGATTTCATGGACATTTTCACACATTTTATTTTGTAAAAAATATTTCTACCCGTCCGAACATTTCAAGATTTTTGCAGGAGATGTAAATCTGGTCTATTTAGATGCTTTGAAAAGATTGTTTTAAAATAAGGACGTTGACTAAAATAAGAAATTTGCTTAAATTACTATTAAAAAATAGTGGTTAGTTCAACTTTCTACAGACAGGAAGTGCAGTATGTTCTATACAAACATTATTCTACAAAACAGTGGTCAAAGGGTTGTTATAACTTACCTGAAAGTTTTAAGTCGATCAGTTAGTTCGTTTTCTGAATTTTAACAAATTCGCGTTCATTCTCTATTAAAAAAAGCGTTTGTTTTTCTTTTTGAAAATCGATTTTTTTTATAAAATAAAAAGTTCTGAATCAAATTGTTTGAAATTTACATATTCTTAACCCCTTTGGGACGAACGTCTTTTACAGAATTTTTAATCTTTTGTCACCGATTTTTTAAAACAAAAATTTTTGCTTAATTGAATTGGGAAAATGCTCGGATTAAATAAGGCAAAATTTACAATAAAAATTTACTGTTGAGAATAATTACTGATTCTGAGCATTTTACGCAGCACGAATACCAGTCACTTGTCCCCAAGGGGTTAATTAGTGTCCAAATATAGGCCTACATGCATAAGTTTCAAATCTCTATTTGCTGTATTTTAAAAATTTTTGATTTAAATTTGAACTTCCATTAAAATTTTAAACTGTGTTTTTTATCCACTCTCCAAAATGAAAACAAGTGTTTTTCAAAGCAGACGTAATGTCTTTAACTTCTGCAAAACGTTAGCCTCGTCTCATAGTTAGTGAAATTTCAAGGGAAGCGTTAGCCTCAAATTGATGTCCAAATCTAGTCAGCATGTGGTTTTGAGGAACTAAATGCTTTTTTTAAATTAGGCCGTTTGATGGCTTTTTAATGAGAGTTAGTTATGGTTAATTAATAACTCAAATAATTATAAGAATTTTAAAATTCTGATGCTCAGGTACATTAGGAGAGGCCTTGTACTATCTTCAAAAAAATTTTGAGCCTCGTACATGCCATAGATTTTTAGCCATCGCAAACACACACACACAGAGCGATTTCTTCTTTTATTAGTATAGATTTTTTAGTTAGTAATTATTTAAATACTAAAACTGAAGATAATTGGAAGGTGCTTATCATTTTTTAAATTAAATCTTTTTAACTTCACATGTTTTGGATATTTTCCATTGAGGTTTTCCATACAAATTAGTATCCAAACTAAAATTCTCCTTCTATTAACATAACATAATACACTTGCTCTGAGCATCAGTTAATATGCCTCCTCTAAATGGTATTGATGATTATAGAAGCAGCTTTGGAGCTATTGGATTTGGGCTCGAATTGTGATGAAAACATGGGTGTGATAATGTGTCCTTTTGTTTTCTAAGGGAAAATATAAGCTGCTTTCATAATAAAATACAGCTATAACCAAGTGGCGTAATAACAGAGGTTGGGTCAGACACATGTGGTATAAGTAACTAACAAATACATACTATCCTATTTTACTTATAAAATAAGATTAATGATATGAATCTATACTAATAAAAGAAAGCTTTGCTCTGTCTGTCTATGTGTGTGTATCTGCGATGACTAGGGAAATCTACGTCACGTACGAGGCTGAAATTTTTTGCGAAGATAGTCGAAGGCCTTTCCTGGTGCAGCTGAGTTTCAGAATTTTAAATTTATAATAGTTAGTTGAAAAATTAATTTTTAAAAAATTTCTTAAATTCTTTTAATTTTTCCAAATTGGAAAAGTATTCATAATTCAACAAAAGCATAATTTTTTGTCAAACGGCAGACAATTTCTTTGAATACTGGAAAAGAGGGGGAGGGGTTTAATAGAATTACAGTGCTGCTAGGGTGATAATTCTACTGGGCCTAAAAAGTGTAAAATTTCACAGCCAGATGCAAAATAAAAAAAATTCTCCTTTCAGATATTCTAAAAATTATTTCGGTACAGTTTCAGGAAGCAAAAATATCCATGAAAAATTGATTTACAAAAAGTCTTTTATTTCCTTCGAAATCTTTCTGATCGACACCAGGTGTTCATTGCAGACAACTGATGTCTTTCATTTCGAACGAATATAAAAATTTTTAAATATAAAATTTATAGATTTAATTTTTATGGATCCAGAGGTAGAATTTTTCGCTGATTTCAGGTATGTAAATTTCTCCACGGTCGCTCAATTACAACCTTAGATATTAATTATTATTACATTAATTGGATGATTCCTTTCAAACTCTACATTTAAAAGCCAGCCTTTCAAAACCACTAACGATTTTAATACTAGGATTCTTTGGAATGCCGTCAATTTTTTAAAAATACACCATTTAGAGATTTTAAAGTTATGCATCTAACCCTATCTTTAAATGCTGTTTAATAATATCTAAATTTTATAAAAATAGATCTGCAAGTATTTGTTTTATAAAAAATTCGATTTTTAAAAAGGAAAAGAAATGCTTTGTTGAAACGTGAATTTGTTAAAAAAAAAAACTGACTAACCGATCGATTTGGAACTTTCAGATAGTTTATAACACATAATAATGATTTTAAAAAGTAAGGGGCATCAAATTTCAGAGGGGGGAGGGGTGATCAAATATTTAAAAATGTACCGTTTTCTACCTTTTAGGTGTAATTTTTTGACAGAACTCTTATTTTCGAATAATATTTTGAGCAAATAAATAAAAATAGAATAGCAATATAAATTTTTGCTTTAGTCCGCCACCCCCTTGTCTAATATATCTATGGGTAGGCTGTTTAACGGAGTTTCGTTCAGAAATAGTTTTGTTAAGAATTTTCTCTCTGTGGGGATGGAATGTGGAGCTAAAAGATATTTTTTTTTTTTTTTGCAGTGTGTACGCTGCACGTCTGCTAAACCCTCATGCAGTGATGGAACAGCTGCGGCAATTGCTCCAATTGCGCGAAATCGATAATGCTGCGCATTTCTGCGCCAAAACGATAATTTTTTACCAAAATTGCGCCGAACTGCTCCAATTCGATCATAATTCTCGAGCCAAATCGATTATTTTCCACCCGAATTTCGCCAAAAGATTGCGAAAAGCATGCGAATTTAGCCAAAAGATCGCGAAAACGCGATATTTGTCAAATGATCACGAAAAAAACCCGCGAATCACAAAAGATCACTAATTTCGTCTAAAAACGAACAAAACGCGGTCAAAAAATCGTGAAAAAATGTAATTTCGTTAAAAGACCGCAAATTTCGTCAGAAGATCGCGAAAAACACGCAAATGTTGTCGAAAGATCGCAAAAAACACGCGAATTTTGTCAAAAGATCGCGATAAACACGCGAATTTCGTCAAAGGATCGCGAGAAAAACGTGAATTTTGTTAGAGAATCGCTAATTTTGCCAAAAAACGAACAAAACACGATTAAAAGATCGTGAAAAAAATGCTAATTTATTTAAAAGATAGAGTAAAAAACCTCGCAAATTTTATCAAAAGGTCTCAAATTTCGTCAAAAGATCGCGAAAAACACGAGATTTTCGTCAAAAGATCGCGAATTTCGTCAAAAGTGAACAAAACGCGGTCAAGAGATCGTGAAAAAACGCTATTTCGTTAAAAGATTGCGAATAAAACGCAAATTTTGTCAGTCACGATAATAAAACGTGAATTTTGCCAAAGAATAGCTCACTTCGTCAAAAAAAGAACAAAGCACGGTCAAAAGATCGTGAAAAAATTCTACTTTCAGTAAAATATCGCGAAAAAAACCCACAAATTTCATCAGAAGATCGCGAAAAACACATGCGGATTTCGGCAAAAGATCGTGAATTTTGTCAAAGGATCGCGAAAAAAACATGAATTTTGTCAAAGGATTGCTAATTTCGTCAAAAAACGAACAAAACGGTGTCAAAAGATTGTGAAAAACGCGAATTTCGTTAAAAGATCGCGGAAAAAACTGCAAATTTCATCGAAAGGTCGCAAAAAACCCGCAAATTTTGTCAAAAGATTGCAAAAAATAGCAAATTTCGTCAAAAGATTTCGAAAAACGCGCTAATTTCGTCAAAAGATAGCGAAAAACATGCTGATTTCAACAAAGGGTCCAAATATCATAAATACGCAAATTTGGTCAAAAAATCAAGAAAAACACGCAAATTTCATCAAAAAATTGTAAAAAAAAAAAAAAACTCGAATTTTGTGGAAGAGTCGCGGAAAAAACGCGAATTTCGTCAGAGAATACCAAAATGACATTTTGATGCTCCAAAATGAGCATTTTTTCTGCTCCAAAATGAGCATTTTTTCTGCTCCAAAATAGTTATTTTCTACTCCAAAGTAACTTTTTGCTGCTCCAAAATGAGGTCCATGCTGTTCCATCACTGCCTCATGTGATATATCATCAGAAAACCCTCGAGCCACTCTTTCATATTATCAACCTTTCTACCCCCTCACTCAAATTTGCCCCTCCCCTCGGTGGGTCAATTTTCTAGATCAGCTCCTAATTAAGCTACAGCAAGATTCAACCTCATTTGAAAACTTGACCGAAGGTAAAACTCTTCACGGGCCTTCAGTTGGTGAGGTCTATTTTTGATCCCGAGCTATTAGGGGGCATTCTCCCTGTGGGGTGGGAATGAATTTTTTCATGTGACATATTGTTTCAAAGCTTTTGGCCTGTACATTCTAAGCACCCACTCCTCTCATCTTAAATCATTTTTTCATCAGTAGTTTTAATTTGGTCATTTTAAAGCTTTAATTTGTTCATCACTACCCCATACAATTTTCCAAAAATCATGAAAAAAATTTACATGACATCTCAATTAGCAGCTTCTCCTCCATTTTCACACAGTGAGCGGGTATGTATTTCAGAAAAAATAGAGTTAAAGATATAAAAGTCAAAGTTCCCAACTGCATTGTGGCCATATATAGGGTGTCTACAAATTAGTGGGCAAAAAGAATGATTTATTGAATGGAATTGACAGGGAAAAAATTAAAGTACATATTGTTGTAAGATAGAAAATTAAGTTCAAGTTTACCATTATCACAAATGTTCTACGTGACTTCCTTCCGTGACTCTGCCAGGGTGGTCAGCGACCTGGAAAACATGGAAATATCAGGGAATTTGGTTGACCTGGAAAAATCAGGGAAATTCAAACTAAACCTGGAAATTGATTGAAACAAATACTAATTTCCATTACGATTGCGGTAATCTGGAAAGAAGAGATTAATCTCGGGTTTCGGGCTCAATTCGTACCTGAAAGCAGCTTGGACTCTATTTTTATCCAGTCTTTGAGCTTTGAGCTCAGGGTCATGATAAAAATTTTATTTGCAGGGGTGTAAAAATCTATTAGCCAGCAGGCAATCTCTCATCACTAAATTTTATTCATTATTTTTTGTCTAATATTTAGTCTTAAATTTTTTGTAAGAAACTCTTGCTGTTTGAGAAACAAGAATGTAGCCCAAGTTTCTTACAGTGTTTTGCAATCCTTTAAAAACTGAAAGTAAATTGAATTGTTATTAATCTATACTCAACTCATATTATAAAAAAGTAAAGTTTGCGTGTTTATTTATAGGGGGTAATATCTGGAATTACCGAACCAATTTTAAAAGTAATGATGGCAAAATGATAGTGTGATAGTCCCTATTCCAACATAAATTATATTTTGCATCTGTGCCACTATCCCCAAGGAAGTGCAGAAGCAAAAAAAACCGTTCTAAAAATGCAATTTTTGTGTTGCTGAAAGCCCTAAAAACTTGAAATTTGGTATGTGAGTTACTTATGAGATATAAATTATGTCTAAGAACAGTTCCTAAAAAAAATTCGAAATTTAAAAAGGGTGAAAATGCGCAAAAAGTGTTCTAAAAAATTCTAAATTGCAATTTCTACGCTATCTCAGGGAATATGAAACTGATTTAAAAAATAAAGGTTACAAATTGATGGGGCCAGTCCTTATTCCAACATAGGCTATGTTTTATGCCAGTGCCACTACTACTTGGGGGTTGGAAGACCAAAAACTGTTGAAGGAGCTAGTAACTTGATATGTGGCATGGTAGTTACTTATAAGATGTAAATTTCCTCTAAGAACAATAGAAAAAAAATTTGAAATTTAAAAAGGATGGAAATGCATGAAAAGCATTCTAAAAAGTTCCAAATTACCATTTCTATACAATATCAGAAAATACCAAACTGATTTAAAAAATAATGGTTGATGGCGACAGTTCCTGCTCCAACATAGGCTATATTTTATGTCGGTGCCACTACCACCTCGGAGTTTCAGAATCTAAAAGTATGTTCCAAATTGTGATTTTTGTGATATTGAAGGGGCTAGCAACTTGAAATTTATCATGGTACTTATAAAAAAAAAATTCTAAATTTAAAAGAGGTTAAAATGCGTGAAAAGCATTCTAAAAACATTTTTAATTACGATATCTAGGCAATTGTTAAGGATAGAAACTTGAAGTTTGGCGTGGTAGATATTTATAAGATGTGAATTCTCTCTAAAAATAGTTTCTAAAAAATTCTGAATTTAAAAAGGTGAATAGAGCGAAAAGCATTCCAAACATATTCTAAATTACGATTTTTATAAAATCTCAGAAAATACCAAACTGATTTCAAAAGTAATGATTGCAAATTGATGGTGACAGTCCCTGTTAAAGCAAAGGCTATATTTTATGTCATCAGTGCCACTACTGTTAGGAGTTTGCAGAAGCAAAAAATTTCTAAATTGCGATTTTTGTGACACCGAAGGGGCTAGAAAGATTAAGTATGGCGTGGTAGTGACTTATAAGATATCATTGCTCTCTAAGGCCAGTAAAAAAAAAAAAAAAAAAAAAAAAAAGATAAAAGGTGTGAAAATGTGCAAAAAGCTTTCTAAAACATTCTAAATTGAGATTTCTATACAAGTGTTAAAGATATAAACTTGAAGTTTGGCGTGGTAGATACATATAAGATATAAATACCGTATATACTCGCATATAAGTCGAGGAATTTCTGACAATTTTTGGCAAGCAAATTTGGGCGCGAGTCAATTAAACTTATACGCAAGTCAATTAAAAAATAAAACTTAGAATACTACAAAATTGTGACTTTTTATGTGTATGAATAATAATATATTACAGAAAATATACAAATAATAATAATTTATCATTAAAAAATTTTTCAATGATTTATTTTTATTTACTTACTACTTTTTCGCACAGGCAAGTGAAATATTTGGTTTGATTTTGTGCAGAATTGGAGTAAAAAGTTAGGGGGTCGACTTATATGCGGGTTTTTGATTTTTTGTAGAATTTGCATTCGAAAGTTAGGGGGTCGACTTATACGCGAGTATATACAGTAATCTCCAAAACAGTTACTAAGTAATCATCAGTTACTAAGTAATAATGCTGTAATCATCAAGGTTAGCTGGGTAAAAAAGTTCGACCAGAATCGTCCGGGATACAGACCTGCCAACTGCTACGAAAAAATCGTAGTTGCTACGATTTAGACCTATAAACTACGATGCTACGAAAATCGGTCTTAAACTACGATTTTTTGCAAAAAAAACACAAACGCATTTTTTATTTCTCGTTGCGATTTTTATCTCGCGCAGCATATTTTTCAAGAGTGATTCTATTCTGAAATTTCCAAAATTTCAAAGTATTCAATTCCGAAAGTTTTAAAAAATTGGTCACTAGTCCGAAAATTTGGACATTAACACGTTGATTGCCATGGCAATTTTCAGAAATCTGGCCTGAAATAACAATTTGATCTAATCACATTATATTATTATGAGAGAACTCGTAGTTGGCGTCCTAGAAAAGAACGCAATCTACGAGTTATCTCGTAGTCGGCAGTCAACGTGTTAAAAAATACTCATGGGAAAATAAATCTTGTACATTAGCTACGGGTGAATCGTGTTTCTGTAAATATTTATGCATGAATTCTCTTCCTAAGAAACAGGGGTGCCATTTTGAGAATTCCTGAAGGGGTTCTTTGAGGGGCAAGGTTTGAAATAGTGTGCAAAATCGCACGATTTGCACACGGAAAAGGAAAGTCCTGCATAATGAAAAATGCTGTGCAGTATTTCCCCCTGCAAATTCTTCCACAGACCTATGATTCTTCTGCGAGTATATTTTGAAATTTCTTGGAAGTCCGCATATTTTTTTTTTTTTTTTTTTTTTATGGAATTTCCCCAAATTAATTCGTGAATCGATCGCGGAAAAAAATTGAGAATTTTTCAAACGATCCTGTAAAAATATAGGGTATTTCGTCAAAGATCTCAGAAACAAATAGACAACAAACTATGTTCAATTGGTCG
Organism: Maratus speciosus; assembly: GCA_963932465.1. Lineage (NCBI taxonomy): Eukaryota > Metazoa > Arthropoda > Arachnida > Araneae > Salticidae > Maratus > Maratus speciosus. The sequence goes on from OZ010800.1 coordinate 296,145,248, forward strand.
CTGAATAGAATCACTAATTTCGTTAAGAGTTTAGAAAGAAATTGCAAATTTCATCAAAAGATTGTGCAAAAAATCTTGAATTTCGATAAACTATCGAGGGAAAAATATTGCAAACACTCACAGAAATGAATACTCAGATTTCACGAACTTTTCTTTGTTTTTGACGAAATAGTTTCCTGGAAAATGCTCCGAGCGAACATTTCGTCAAATTGATGAAATTAGTTTCTTCACTTGCTTGACGATATAAATTTCGTCAATAGTTTCGTCAAAAGAGGGCTGGTGGCGCCATCTCTCAATCAGTTTGGAAGCTCCAGTAATTGACACGGGGAAAGAAAAAAATCACCTCTCTCTTTCCCCAGCGTGATTCGAACTCACGACCTTTCGTATGGGAGGTCGCTGTTCTGCCAACCTGGCTGCTGGGGACTTGGAAGTGTCTGCTTTTAGACTGGTATAATGAATTCTACTTCGTGTTTTATTTTTATAACATAGATTGCAATTTTATCGGGCTGCTATATTTTCTGAAAATTTTAAGGAAAGCTAATTTATTTTTATGGTTTTCTAATATCAATGAATAATTATAATATGGCTTGATTAAATAATTTACAACTGAAATTTTCTTTGATCAATGGATGATTAGAATATGATTTGGTTAATTTGTTGCTCACAAATAATGAATTGTGAAGTGCATATTGCGTGAGATTTTATCACTTTGAGTAGGAGGATAAGATTTTAACACTTTACTGTTTATAAAGAGGAGAGGGATCAATTATGTTTATTTTTAATTTGATTGAAAACATAATATTAAAAAAAAAAACTTAAAAAAAAAACTTAAAAACTTAAAAAAAAAAAAAAAAAAAAAAAGATATCCTAGAAGTTTGAAATTTTATTGACCTAATTTTCTTATTGAATGGTTTTGAAAAACACAGGAAATTTATTCTTTTCGAATTAAAACATAACGAACGACAACATATAAATAAAATAATAATAATATTAATAAGCATTCCTAAAAATTCTAACAGCTAAAAAAATAACTAATGAAGAAACAATAACTACCTATATTTCAGTATTTTCTGAAAAGCACTAAGTGCTGTTTTAAAATAAATTATTACAGGACTAACATAAACAAGAAAATATCTGTTTGCTAAAATCGTAGGATTTGAGGAAATGTTTCCTTAAAATGCATTGAGTCTGACCGTGATTGAGGCAAAACTTTCGTCAAATATTTGAGGGTTTACGTTTCGTTAAAAGTCACGTGATGTTAATAGGAATTGATCGTCAAAAACGACGAAATACAGCTCGAGGATTTCTGAATCGTCAAAAGGGAGAGTTTTATTTCTGAGAGTGAATTTCGTCAAAATTTCGCGGAAACGAGTAGTGAATTTTGTTAATTGGTCGTGAAAAGATATCGAAAATTTTGCCGATCGGTTGCAATAAACTGTCGCGTCGTGACAAATGACCGTGTTAAAAAAAACAATTTCGTCAATTGGTCGCAGAAGAAAATAAATTTTGTCAAAGGATCGTGGTAAAAACGTGAATTTTGTCAAAATATCACAGAAAAAAAACGCGAATTTCTTCAAAAGATCAATAAGAAAATGCAAATTTCATCGAAAGATTAGTAAGAAAACTCAAATTTCACTTAAAGATCGCGGAAAGAAAAGACTAATTTCATCAAAGGATCGTGGTAAAAAAATGCAAAATTTGTCAAAGGATCGCGGTAAAAAATTCGAATTTCGTCAAAAGTTCGTGGAAAAAAGTGCAGTTTTCAACAATGAATCGAGATAGAAAAATGTGAATTACGATGGTAGGAAAAAATTGTGAATATCCTGAAATGATCGCGGGAAAAAAATCGCGAATTTTGTCAAAATGTACTGCACTGGGCTAAAAAATTGGAACCAGGCTCCTTTTACAAATGTAACAAAAACGCTGCGAAACGAGAAGAAACTCTTAAAAATCGTATAAAAACTTTCAGAGGAAAAAATTTACCATTGAGTTGAAAGACTAAAACCTTATTCCTTTTACGAAGGTCAAAAGATAGCTGCGAAACACGAAAAATCAACCAACCAACCCCCAGATTCATTTTAATTTTGTGTGCTACGATTTCTTATTTTCAAAGGTTAGCAGGTCTGGGGATAGCTCAGATGGCAGAGCACTGGTGGCTTCGGCCAGGAGGTCCCGGGTTCGAATCCTGGTCTGGACATTTTTTGCCCAGTTGGAAATTTACATCTAATAGTTACTAAGAATTTTGAAATTTAAAAAGGTGAAATGAGCAAAAAGCTTTCTAAAAACTTCTTAAATTATGACTTTTGTGGAATCACAGGAAATATAGTAAACTGATTTTAAAAGTAATAGTGAAAAATTGATGGTGACAGTCTCTGATTCAACATAGGTTGTATTTTTTTGTCAGTGTCACTACCAAAAGGGGTTTCAGGACGAAAAACATTCAAAATTACAATTTTAATTATACTGAAGGGCTAGAAACTTGAAATTTGGCCTGGCAGTTAATTTTAAGATGTAAATGCTCTCTAACAACTGTTTCTAAAAATTTTAAATGAGAAATAAAGGAAAAACGTTCTAAAAATTTTCTAAATTTCTATTTTTTGGAATTCTCAAAGTCAAAATCTTGAAACTTGGTATAGTAGTTACTTATATGGTGTAAATGCCTTCTAAGATCAGTTTAAAAAAATAGAAATTTAAAAGTAGAAAATAAGCGAAAAGCATTCTAAAAATGCTTTAAATTACGATTTCCATATGGAATTTTCAATGATAGAAACTTAAAGTTTGGCATAATAGATATAAAACGTAAATGCTCTCTAAGAACAGTTTTTAAAAGATTCAAAATTTAAAGTGGTAAAATGAACAAAAAATCTTTTAAAAACTTTCTAAGTTACTATTTCTATGTAATCTCGGGAAATACCAAACCGATTTCAAAATGTATATTGGCAAATTCATGGTGACAACCCATGTTCCAACATATGCTATATGTTATGTTGGTGCCACTACCACTTGAGGGGTGTTAGACCATTAGACTAGAATCTTGAAATATGGAATGAAAGTTATTTTTAACTCCTTGAGATCTGAGCTATTTCAACTGCATATCTCCCTCTGGACTGAGAGTACAGTAGAACCCCAGTTATCTGAAAATCGACTTAACTGAAATACCTTAAAATTCCTCAAAGTTTTTTTTAAATGTGAAAAATTTCATTATCAACACTATTTTGACCGATGTCAAATGACACCTTTCAACATATTTTGATTTATGATTACTATTTTATTTGTAAGTATTAGATCAAAACAACTCCGAATCATTTTAGTACATTGAAGAGTTGTTTTAATACTTTATTATCTTTAAAAATTAGAAGCAAACTAACTGAAAATCAAAACTTTGAAAGGTGTTATTGGACACTGGTAGAAATAGTATTAAAAAAGCATGTCCTTTATGAAAGTAATAAACAGAGTGAACTTGCATATTTTTTCCATTGCGTAATTTCGGGCACTTTATTAGATAGACATGTACGACACTTCATTTTTTTTATAAAATATGTTATTTTCTTTTGTTTTTCAACTTTGCAATCATTTCAATGCTGCTTTATCACACCACCTTTTAAATAACAACACATCTGATGCTGTTGCATCTTCTTGAACTTCAACATACTGATCACAGCTTTTCATCAAACAAGTTTTCACCATAAGCCTCCTGGTTACTCGAAAATTCCTATGGAACCCCAGTTAACTGAAAATGCTTTGGTCCCATGCTTTTTGGATTCGGGGTTTTACAGTATTTGTTACTTTTCATGATTTTTTTTTTTAAAGTTGGAAGATATGTATTTTAATATTTTTTATTCATAATGAAGGAACTACTTAAATGTACTTTAATGTGTAATTAATGTACATTTAATGATAAATTATTAAAAAAGAATGTTTTATATTTTTAAAAAAGTTTCCTATAAGAAATCACAATTTTTTAACATAAAATTTCACATAGACTTGAACAAAAACTTACCCAAAAGTTGTACAAATATTTGAAAATAGATTTTATTTGCATATGAACATTATTTGGTATAATTTGCTTTTGTGTGGTACATTTCAAAGCACAGATTTGCACAAAGAGCAACACCACAAAATCCACAATAAGTTTGAGTTAAGCTCTGATTCTAGATATTTTCATATACTTTCTCCTGTTTAGTGCTGCAATCTCTATTTTTTTTTCCAAAATAGAAAAGTCGTAGATAATACAGTCGGACCTCTATTTAACGAAGTCGCTAAATCCTGAAAAAAAGTTCGTTATATGGAAAATTCGTTAAATAGAGAGTCACCTTTTAAAATACTTTAAACTACATAAAACATATTTTAAGTCCATAAACACTAAATATAATTAAAACAAGAAAGAAAAATCATGCGTTAAGCATAGATTATGAAACACTTTCCAGCACATCCTAAATGCTTTAACAAAACTTCGTTATTTAGGGAAGTAAGGTAAATAAGATAACTAATTAAACATTTTAGAAAACGCACAAAACATTTAAAAAACTGCTTTCAGTAGTTACCGTCCATAGCCAAAGATGTATTCCAAGTCTTTTGAACAGCCCTCTATTTGATCTGTAGGTTGATATATATACTATATAATGGGAAATTTTAGTTTAGCAAGAAAATGCATAACAGGTTGAAATTCATCTTTCAGCAATTTATACTAATAGATGGAAACATACTTTAATACTTTTGAACAGCCCTGTAGTTTACCTAGTATCTTTATTACATACCACTATTTAGCTAAAATTTAATTCAAACTAAAACTACTCTTAAAACTTAAACTTCCAGAAATTATCACCCATAGACGGCGGTGTATTCAACTCTTTGCGTGGCCCTGTATATCATTTTATTTATATTCTACAAATATTTCTTAGTAAACTAAATTCAGTTCAGCGTAAAAATGCATAACTCCTTTAAAACCCACCTTTAAGCAATTTATGGTCATATTCAGTAACCTTTACGAATTCATTTCTGTATCCCTGTATATGAACCATAGTATTTATACGCACTTTATAGCATGAATAAATATAGTGAAAAAAGAGCATATCATAATTAAAAATGCATTTCCAGCAATCATTACTAATATACAGTAATTCGGATACAACATAGTATCTGAAATCTTTTCAAATACACCGCAAACAATTCCCCCTATACCATTATGAACAGAATTCTTTTGTGTGGCCCTGTAAATGAACAATAACTATTCTTTTCACCGCATATTCAACAGAATGCATATTTTAGTAGACTTCATAAATGAATACCAATTTTACTATGTTTGAAAGAGTGTAACACCATTAAAAATCATTTGAAACGATTTTTTCCCATTGGCCGTAATGTAACGGAAAAATTTTGACTGTCCCTGTAAATGAACTAAACATGCTACAAACTTTATTTGAAACAGGGAACGTGCTATGGTAGAGGTCACTAATATCCAAAAATGTCAGAGCGATCCAAGCATATTTACGAGAGTTAGAGCGTGGACAGACGGACAGACAAACCGAAGTCATAAACACTTTTCAACTTTGTTGGAAAGTGTTAAAAAGTAATTAGTCACATGTTTTTTATAAATTATATCTACTTGTTTTATTTATTTTACCCACCAAAAAGAAATCTGCAAGGGAAATAAGAATGAAATAAAACGTTGTCTGGAAATACATTGTATTTTCAGTTAAAAAAATAATTTTACATTAAAATCACGATCTTTTATTATGATTGATAAACTGTTTGGACAAATACAGCAATACAAATTTTAAAGCAGTATTCTTTTTCTTCACGCCTTTATCCACCTCATCAAGAATATTTTTTTTTCTTTGATGCTCAAGCACTTTCGCTTTGATATTTTCGAGCGGCAAGAACCGAAATTACCAACATGATCAACAATCTAGAAAATGGGAAACTATAGTTTAAGCACATCGGGCAGCTCCATTGAGGGTTAAAAGGGGATATTGAAAGTTTGCACTTCTTGGACGGAAAGCAAAGAATCACAGCGATTTTACTGCTCTCGGTGAGTTAGGTGCCTAATAATACCTGTTCATGATCATTGATCACCATAAAATGTGTTAAAAGAAAGAATAAGTTTGAAATGTCCAGTAATATTTTAAGAAATAAGGAGAAAAAAAATTTAGATCCCAAGGAAAAGTTCGTTAAATAGAGAATGCACTTCGCTATTTGGAGGTTATTTTGCGAAGAAATTTGCAAAATGTTCTTGGTTCCAAGTAAAAGTTCGCAAAATAGAGGTTCGTTAAATAGAGGTCCGACTGTATCTGAAAAGACCGCAAACGTATGTAGTTGGTAATTTTATAGCTCAGAGAGTTAAAAGTTGACAAAAGAGACACTCTCGGGCTTAGTTCGCTTTACCGAAAACGGGAACCGTGTGACACTCGGGCTTAGACCTCAAAGTGTTATCAAAATCTCAAATAAAAATTGAAATGAGCATAAAAGCTTCAAAATATATTCTAAATATCTTTTATTTAGAATTAGTTTGAGTTCTTATTAATTTAAGTGTAATTTTTACCTAATGCAGTGTAATAATGAAGTTTAGTCAAACTGTGGCTTAATTAGTAATTTTTTAATTATTACTAACAGTATAATTTTTTCTAATAAAAATAGGCACACAAATACCACTATCATATTTCAACTATTATGTGAGCAAAGCTGTGGGTTTTGCTAGAGTGACATAAAGAAAAATATTCTAACTGATTTTGAAGCCTTTGCATGGTCAGTGTTAAAAACATACAGAAGCCGTGAAATATCTCTTATTGTCTCTCTCTCTCTCTCTTTCTGTTTGAAGCCCCTTGTTTATTGGAAAACAAAATTCATGTCTTTCTGTCATAGTTGTATTGATATTTTATAAAAATGAAAATAGTGACTTTTACAGATTTTTGCCAGTAGTTGGATATAAAAAACAAATTTGCCATTTTAAACAGATTTTCAGGAATATGAAAATAGAGGTAATGAAAATATTAATCTTAAAATGATTTTAACAAATTCCTGCTGTGTACTTTCGGTATCGGTCTCAGCCAATTAAAAAACAAAAAGTCTAAACTTAACTTATCTCTAGGATGAAAATGAATGGTTGTATTTTCCTTGTACAAATCTGTAATTGACGAAACTTGATATGCGAATCATTCTCAGATAATGGGAAATTTTATGTCCTTGTCTAAAAAATGTGAATTAATCAAGTGAACTATGAATGTTTGAATTTTTTGTGAACATTTCTGTTCGATTACTCACTATATTATGCACTTTAAATATGAAAAAAAAAATCAATATCTAAAACAGTTGTAAACTAAGGCTTGTCCCAAATTTCAAATTTATTAATAACCCTTGTTACTTTCTTCTACCTTTACAAGAAGAAAGTATTGGATTCGTGAAAAATTTCGACTTCCGGTTTTCGACGGATTTATACATTTTAGAATGCCCAGAACACGATTTGATGGGTTTTAGAAAATGTCTGTCTGTGAGTTTGTCTGTCACTCTGTGAGTCTGTATGGGACAAAAATTTTGTGGGCGCTCTATCTCAAGAACTAATGCACGGAATTTCACAAAACTTCATATTTAGTTAGACCTTGATATAAACTGGACCTGATTAGTTTTTGGTGAAAATCGCCCAACAGGTGGTGCTGCTATGCGGCATTTTTCACGATTTCTGCAATAGCTATATCTCAAGAACTTCTGCATGGATTTTCATAAAACTTCAGATTCAGTTAGTCCAAGATATAGTTTGGTGCTGATTACTTTTTTGTGAAAATCGCCCAACCGGTGGCGCTGGTATGCTGCATTGTTCATGATTATCACAATATCTCTAACTCAATGAAAAATGCATGAATTTTCATCAAACTTCAGATTCAGTTAGTCCCTGATATAAATTAGTGCTGTTTAATTTTTGGTGTAAATCACTCAACAGGTGGCGCTGCTGTGCTGTATTTTTCACGATTTCTGCAAATAGAGATGTAAATTTTCCGGAAAAGTTGAAGTGGAAAAAAAAAACCGTTTTTTTTTTCTGGAAAAATTGATTTCTTATAAATGTTTCTCAAAAATAAGACATATTTTCTTAAAAAGTATACAATAATAAACTTTTTCAATATTTTTGCATACTAAAAAAATTATTTTCCCCTTTATATGTGAATATGTTATTAAAAAAAAGAAAGAGAGAGTGAAAGCCAGCTTTTAAAAGTTTATCCTTTCAGTCTCAGAATTCTCAGAGTAGCTTTTCTTGCTTAATTTAATTTAACACCAGTGTTTGTATAATATATCATGTGACTGTTGAAATGATTTTTCAGTAGCACTTGTTTAATTATATCAGTAGAGCTAATTTAAAAAAACAAACAAACAAAAAAATCTTTACTTTCAACCAATAACACTGTAGTTTTAAAGCAGTTTTAAACTGTATTGTACATCCCATCTACATTGTACTCATAAAGGATGCCAGTGTAAAAGAAACAAATTATAGTAGTTCTGGTATTATTATAAATACTATTATCCTTTTCAAATCTTCCGTTGTTTAAAAATTGGTATTATTTTACAATATTACTCCCCCCCCCCCCCCCCCACTTTACAGTTATAATTTTCATTTCCTGTATATGTAATCTACTAAAAAACAACTTTTCAAAAGTAAAAAAAAAAGCCAAGCAAAAAAAAAAGAAAAGAAAAAAGGGGAAAGTTGTGGCTAAAAAATAGTGTGATATCAAATTTCCAAGCTAATATTACGGTACTTATTTAACATTTTTTATTAAAAATTTACCATATGTAAGTCGAGTACCTAAGTATGCGTTGATAGAAAGCCTTTTCTCCTTTACTAAATACATCATAACGTGTTTCTGAAAATTAATTTTTTTTAATTATGCATGATGGGCTTGGCGGCCATCTTTCCATATTTTACACAATTTTCTAAGCACACAAGTACATTGTTAAGATCGGAATTTCGAAATTGTTGCTAAAGCAAACATTTTATGCTTTTAATTTATGGAAATGAGTGCCTAGAAATTTGTGTCTTAAAATAAAGTTGAAGTAACTTCAGGTTTTATCTTATGATTCTCTTTTTTCGGAGGGGGTTAATTAATTAGTTAAAGCAGTAAAAATCAATTTTTTTTTTCTTCAAAATAAAAGACTTTCTTAATTTATCTGTCTGTAGCCAAAACTAGAAGTTCAAAATTCTTAATAATGCAAACATATTACGAGCTTGTCTGCTTAGAAATTTGTGTAAAATATGGAAAGATGGCCGCCAAGCCCATCATGCATAATTAAAAAAAATTAATTTTCAGAAACACGTTATGATGTATTTAGTAAAGGAGAAAAGGCTTTCTATCAACGCATACTTAGGTACTCGACTTACATATGGTAAATTTTTAATAAAAAATGTTAAATAAGTACCATAATATTAGCTTGGAAATTTGATATCACACTATTTTTTAGCCACAACTTTCCCCTTTTTTCTTTTCTTTTTTTTTTTGCTTGGCTTTTTTTTTTACTTTTGAAAAGTTGTTTTTTAGTAGATATCAGTTCTTTTTTTTAAACAGATTATATATAATTGAAATAATTCTACTCGCTAAAATTAGTCCTTGTATAGCCTTTATAAGTAGGGAACAAACACAATAGTATACACTTTGTTTACCTATCATTAATTTTTTAGAGTAATTAATAATTTAAAAGTAAGGAAAGTCAATTTCTTCTTTCAAAGTATCAGTCTTTCTCAATTTATATCGCCTTAAAATTTTCTATGAAGGATGAAAATTTAGTAAAAATCAAATAGAGTCAAAATAAAATATATATTTACAGTTAGTCTGTCAGTTAATTGTTTGTTCTAACTTTTTTTGCTGACGGTTTTGCAAAATAAATTTATCTTTACAAATACCTACGGAAAATCCGAAAATGAAGCCCCGCAGGCATCTAAAGAATCGAAGATCTGTCTAAAGAAGTAAATCTAGCAATTCTAGACATGATGATGAAACATTTTTGATAAAAAAAATCTAAAAATTTAAAGATATAAACTGTACATATAACTTCATCTTCATTTAGATCGTGTTATAGAGAAGAAAGAATAAATATGTAATTTTACTCAAGTCTGTTTATCCATACCTATTTGCATAAATGTGAGAATATAATTTCGTATAAAAATTCCCGTAAATTGATTATATTTAATAGTCTATTATTAAAGCCGCATAATCATTAGAATAAAATTTTTTTGCAGTTAAAAATTGCCTGAAATCTATAGTCTTATCGTTCGTCAAATTTGTTATATGTTTTTTTTAATACCCAGACACCTTTTCTAAACTCTGACCAAAGATCACAGAAATACTGAAATTATCCAAATACTTATACCTTTCTATCGTATTTCTTTTTTTGAGTGGGTGGAGGGGTGAGGAAGGGCGCTTAAGAACTTCGTTTTGTTCTTAGAATTCTGAATTAATCATTGAAAAGATCTGCCTACGTAAGTCTTGTTGCAGAATTTTCATTAGGTAAGAGTTGCATCAACTTATACATCATGTGAATATATTAAATTACTTTTGTAAAATACTAAATGGGAGCCATTGATATTTTCAGAGCATTTGCCTACATTTTAAACTTAAATTATTTACAACTATCCATTAATTTTCTATACGAATTAAAGAAGTCGTTGTTTCCATGGCAACTGTACCTTTCACTATTGCTTGTTTGTTTGTTTGTTTTATTGAACACATATATATCAGATCACGTGAGGATCACGGCGGGATTTGAACCCGCCCCCACCTACGTTCTCAAGCGATTAGCGGCGTGGTGTCTTATCCACTCAGCCACGGTGGGCCACTATTGCTTTATCTAATACCCAGATACTCAAATTTAACCAGCTGCGCTTAGAATCATGCTCATAACAGAGTACATTTATATGTAAGAGTGGTGACACATATGCACAAGTCGTGTACTCATATTCAAGTTTTTGTCCAAAGTACAGTAACGCCGTTTTCATTAATAGACGTGGAAGATTTCGATTAAACTAACCAAAAAAGTTTAAAAACATTGGCTTTCTGATTTGATTTTATTCAAAATCGTCTTAACCAACCAAAGTTAATGTCCGGGATCCAGAGTGTTTACTGCAAACATAAAAAAAGTTTTCAAAAATGCAGGCTTCTGATTGATCAATCTCATCGCGCTAATAGCGTGAAATCTATCTTGATCCCGGTCTATTCAACGTCCTTTAAATATTCGAGAAAGCCTTGACAAGTCAGGAAAATATCACACAAAGCAGGCAAAACAAAGAAGAAAAATCATTCATTGGCTCGTTCATATCCACGAGCCAATGAATGATTTTGTTCCTTTGCTTTGCCTGCTTTGTGTGATGTTTTTGTGACGCGTGTCAAGACTTTCTCAAATATTTAAGGGGCGTTTGTTTATTTCACCACCATGAAGCTATGAAAGGAGAGGAGCAGACATGTCAATCTTCCCGTGTGAAAAACTACATAAAGAAAACGAGTTCTTTCCCCCCTCTTCTGCCCTTTTCTCTCTTGATTTTGACCGATAGCAGCCCATTTAGCAGTCTCCATAGCAAGATGCAGCTATATATGGCGGACGCAAGGGGGAGGGTGTTAGCGTGATCAATGACATAATAGGCCAGTTTATGACGTTTAAAAGTCACACGGAGTTGGATCATCTTTACACGATGATTAGTACAAAGCGGTGCGCCGATTTTTTTTGTGTCCATTGCCGTGTACAGATAATCAACTCCACACTTAGGAACAGCTTCAAATGACGTCATCTACTTCGAGGCAAACGAAAAAGGACAGGCTACCGCGGCGCTACAGCGTCTAGAATATATAGTGTGGAAATCCAATCAGTCGATCACAGCGATATCTGCAGGATATTTCCCAAAACTCCAAGACAATTTGGTCTAGACGCTGTAACATTTTTTTTAAACGTTTTATTAACTTACATTTGACCTGTGTGCTTGGCGTCAAACCCGCTGTAATAATACGATGTTTACTTTGAAATTTGAAAATATATAGCAGATGTCGCTGCGATAATCTCCCTGGATTTCAGCGTCAGTGCACATTTAAGGGATACACCCCATACAACACAAACACGTCCTGAGGACATACGAAAGACGTCCTATGCAGTATATTGCCTCGTCCGTCGGACGTCCTACAATATCCCATCGTTATCCGGCGGACGTCCGCGGGGGAGCAGAAAGAGACACCTAATCACGTCCTTCGGATGTCATTTTCAGCCATTCATAGGATGACAGTAGGACGCTCATAGGACCAGATAAAACAAATAGAATCTGCATCCTCTGCTCGTCCGGCATGTGGCATTCATAGGATGCTCTTCGGATCAGTAGCGGACGCTTTATATAAAAAAATAAAATAAATAGGGAGGGCAATTGCCCCACCCTGTTTTTCCTAGATGAGGCTTCAGATTTCTATTAATTTTATCTTAAACTGAGCGACGGCGCACACTGAAAGATTTCTATTAAAAAAATAGTGGTAGCCTGGACAATTGTTGTCCAGGTTACCACTATTTTTAATAGAAATGTCAGTGTACAATAAAATTAATAAAAATCAGAAGCATCATTTAGAAAGGACAGGTAGGGCAATTGCAACCCCCCTTCATTTTTTGATTTTTAAAATCTTATATTTATAGTATTGAAAAATATATTTTAATAGATTTCTTTTTGTATGATTATTTTTCCTGTTGTTTTTTGCAAATATAGGAATCCTTCAATATAAATAAATTATACTAAAAATATTTAAAAATAAGCATGAAAAATGAATACGAAGAAAATACTAGTTCATTTCAAGAGAAAAATTATTATTTCTGTTATCAACAATGGGGTATCATTGGATAGGATTCTTCACCCATATCTAATATAACAAACTGAATTTTCTTTATACTTTTAGATTAATATTATCATACACATTTTTTCTGATTTCAACACCCCTTTTTTTAGATAAATACACAAAGTTGAGTTAGATTTTATACGAAAAGCTTTTGACATAGTATACTCCTATTAGTACAATTTGTTTGGTTTAAAAAAAAAATTGCAAATATAAATTTAGGGAAAATGCACTTAATTTACAGTAAAGATTACAGTGCGAAAGCCTTGCAAGGGTCTATTGGTCTAGATTTAATATACTTTTCTAACAAATGAATTTTACTCCTAAGCAAAATCTGCACTAAAATTAGTGATGAAAAAGTAACCGAAATGAAATTTTTGAAAAATAACAAATTTTATCAGTAATAGCTAAATGCATAAAAAATTCCTCATTTTCTTAGAACAGTTTAAAAAATTGTTAAATATTGTTATCGGTATTGAATTCAGACCTCTCGGGGAGGGATTTCTGTGGCTCCAGGCAGGGGAGGGGGGTGTATTTTAGAAATCTGGGGGTCAAATTGCACTTTGGTTCATTAAAAGGGATAAATCTCAAACCTTCTATATGGGGAAGAGGAGGATTCCCTCCTGGGCCACCCTCTGAATTCAACACCAATTGTTATATATGTATTAAATAAATTTAATTTCATTCTTTTGATATTCCTCATACTTTTCCACAGTCATTTAAATTCATAAATACATCAAATTTGCAGTTTTTTTTTTATTTAATATAGGTAAAAATAAAGTTAAATAGCAATTTTAATATTTCTAAAAAAATAAATAAATAAGAGGGTAAAATCTTTGTTTTTTAACACTGTCAAAATTTTTATTTTAATCAGATTTTTGAGATACAACAGGGGAAAGGCCACCATCGAAAACATCGATTACAACTTAATACAGACACTACTTAAAAGAAATAAAATTTCGTATTAAATTAATGTCTGCAAACTTCATGTGTGTACGTGTATTTAGACAACCACAATTTAAGACATGTCTCATTTGAGAGAATTGAAAAATGTAGTAAACTTGTTTAAAAATTTCATGTATTTAGTTTCAAAATTGAAATTGTGAATGTGCAAGAAGTTTTCATTTAAAATGAAAAATTTGAGTATGCACTAAATGACATTTTAGCAAAAAAATTCTCAGAATTTTTATCGATTCTTCTGCAGTATCAATTTTCTCATACTTTTTTTTTTTTTTTCATGATTTATAAAAACAGATAAAGAACATTACCTACTCCATGGCGAAGAAATAATGAAAACTCAGAATGAAAATACTTCATTCTCAAATAACAAATATGTTTTGTATTTGTTATATTTTTTTTCTGAACTAATTACATTTCTTTAAAATACATTACATTTTTTAAAAGTATGTAAGCATTTAGCTCAATATTTACTGTTAATAATATATTAATAAGTTCGGTTAATAATCATTTATATATATTACATTTATTTTAAACAAACCAAAAATTTTTAGCATTTAATTTTTAGAATAAATCAAAAGAAAATAATGATAACATTTTATGATGTCAGATTTTAAATATGAAAGCAATTAAATAGGCATTCTTTTCAAGTGCAATAAAAACTTCCATTTTTAGGTAGGGTAGAATTAGGTATATTTTCTCTTCCCTTTAGCTTGGAGTAAAAACACACAAGATCATAAAAGTTTCATAATATTTATACAATTAGATTCTATTATATCTAAAACTTCTTACCTGATAACTTGTTCTGTCAAGTTTTGGTTTTAATGAAATAATAAATAGTACATTCAATCTAGTTGTTCTATGTCTGAGATCCATCGAATTCCTTATTATTTTTTATAGTAAATAAATGAAAAGCTTGCCATTAAACACATAAAAAATATATTAAAATCACTTCACATCATGATATTCTTTACAAAATACTTAATAAACTCCTGTAACTAAATCTATTTACATCTTCTATTCCAGTATGGATGTAATATTTAAAAATAATTATACAATTACTTTACTCGCTGCTTTAGAATGCATGAATTTTAAGTTTTAAACAATGCAACTGCTGAAGTACATACGTTTTAAATCACTGTTAAGAAAGAAAAAAATACTGTAAAATAACAACACCAACAAATACATTTAAAGTACTTTAATTTACATTTATAGACTTTTCTTTACATAACATTTACATTCTTATACATGTTGTAACTATGCCTTTAATACTCTTTCAACGTGTGCCCTTGATATAAGTTTCTTTCTCAACAGCATCTGAAACAAATAATTTTCAAAACATTAAAATTCAGAGTAAAATATCATTATGGCTAGAGGAGTTAAACAAAATTTTGCGTAAAAGAAAATAAGAGAATTTTTAATTTCTAACTTGGTATTGGTACTACTTTTAAGTTAGTATATCAGGTGATAAATTGACAAAAATTCCTTTTATAGCCCTACTTTGTGTTGAATTCATTTAATTTTAAATATAAACCCTTCACTTATTTAATTTAAAATACATAATTTTCATTAAATTAAATACATGCCTTTTACTAATATCAGTTAAAATACAGAAAAAATAAAAATATTCTCACACTGTCTTTTTAAAGAAGTTTTATAAAAACAAAAATTTATAAAGAAGACCACAAAGCAAAATATTTAATTTCATGATCAAAGTATTATTTCTAATTTCCATAGCAAAAAATAAAAGCTGTCACTGATGAGAAAAAAATTGCGGTTGGCAGGATTTGCACCTGGCAAACATAAAAGTTCCCAATCTTTTTACTTAAATAATAATTAAAAAAAAATGTATGCATAAAAAATTACTTGAGAATTAACATATGTAAGAAAATTTGAATTGCTTTGACATATTTAAGGTTATTCACATAATCAAATTTATTATGCTTCATTAAGGCTCCCAGTTAACGTGCATTTTCTATTTCCCCCCCTTGATTGGAACTTTTATCTTAAACAGTTTATTTGTAAGTTACGTCATCATGATCATAATTAAAATTAATTTAAAAAATATAAAATATTAAAAGCTTTTTTAATCTAAACAAAGTGATTTTCACTTTACATGAATGTAAAAAAGAAGAAAAAGCCAGCTTTTAAAAGTCTTTCAGTCTCAGAATTTTGAGAGTAACTTTTCCAACTTAATTTAACACCAATGTTTGCAATATATCATGTCTCTGATCAAATTATTTTTCAGTTGCATTTGACTATTTTCCAAAACTAGTTTAAAAAAAAAAAAAAAAAAAAAAAAAAAAAAATACAAAGAGTTTTAATCAATAATCCCTGCAGTTTAAAAACAAATTTGGATTGTGTTATAGATCCCATCTACATAGTATTGTTTGTGAAGTATATAAAGGATGCAATTTTAAAGGAACAAATTATTGTGGTTCAGGCATTATTATAAATGTTATTTTTAAATCTTTCATTCTACAAAAATTAGTAATTTTTATAAAAAATTAGCAAATTAACCCCCCTCCCCCCTGGCTTACAAAAGACACTTTAGTATGATGTCAGTATTAACATTTCGGTTAGAAACTGACCAAACAACATTTGCTCTGTTTCATTTTTTCTTAAATATAAATCATAGATTTTGGTCTCAGAAATTTTTTATAAAGTTACTTTCACTTTCACTTTCTAAACCGGTTCTGAAAATGAAAGTGTTATTCTAAAAAATATCTGCAACTCAAATTGAAAAAGTAAAAAAGGTGCGATGTAGAGATGGAAACTCGGCTATCCAATACAAAAAAAATTATATTTTAAAATGTCGAAATGCAAACAAGATATTAGAAAAATCCCTCCCCAAATGATTCACATTAGCTCTTGAGTGCCTTCACTGGCAGGGACTGGAGCCTTAAGGTTCCCAGTTGACGTACATTTTCTATCACTTCCCCCCTCCCCCCTTGATTGGAACTTTTATCTTAAACAGTTTATTTGTAAGTTGCGTCGTCATGATCATAATTAAAACTAATTCAAAAAATATAAAATAAAAACTTTTTAAATTTCTCAAAAAACAAAATGATTTTCACTTTATATGAATGTATGTATTCTAAAAAAAGAAGAAAAAGCCAGCTTTTAAAAGTTTAGCGTTTCAGTCTCAGAATTTTGAGAGTAGCTTTTCCAACTTAATTTAATACCAATTTTTGTAATATATCATGTCTCTGTTGAAATTATTTTTCAGTTGCATTTGACTAATTTCCAGGAGAACTAGTTAAAAAAAAAATAATAATACAAAGAGTTTCAATCAATATCCCTGCAGTTCAAAAACAAATTTGGATTGTGTTATAGATCCCTCATCTACATAATATTGTTTTTTAAGTATATAAATGATGCAATTTTAAAGGAACAAATTATTGTGGTTTTGGCATTATTATAAATGTTATTTTTAAATCTTTCATTCTATAAAAATTAGCAAATTAACCCCCCCACCCCACCCGCTTTGAAAAGACGCTTTAGTATGATGTCAGTATTTAACATTTTGGTTGGAAACTAACTTCAAACAACACTTGCTGTGTTTCATTTTTTCTTATAAATCATAGAAAATGTTACCCCCACATATAATATTAAAACACTTAGCTGTGATATATCATATTAGAAAATACAACATCTAGCAATTGTTTGTTTAGAGTAGGTTTCTATTCTAACAGGGCTGCAAAAAAGCCCGCTAAAATTTTAAAAAAGCCACGCTGGTGGCTTTTACTGGTTTTAACCGACTTTTTTTGGCCATAAGTGGCTTTTATACAAATACAATGAAACATTGTAATTATACACTACACATTTTAAAGTGCTTTTAATTAGTTTTAATGACACTTAATTGATTTAGAATTTAATAAGTAACCCAATTTCTCAATAATGAAGACATTAATACTGGAATAAAACTTAGATGGTTTTGCGAGTGATTTGTAGTTAGAATTGCAAATATGTTAGGTAAATTTGAAAAGCGCCATACCAACTGCTTTATCTGGTTTACACTGACTGACCCTTAACCCCCCCCCCCCCCCGAATTTTTTCATTTTTACAGCTTTATAAAATTAAAGAGGACAATGGTTACTTAGTTACATGCTTTATTACTTAATTAATTTTAAGAACTATTAATATACAAGTCTTATTTTATTTCTAGTAAACATTTAAAATTATGCATAGTCATAATAAAAACGTCATTTTCTCACTATTAAAAATATTATGAATAGCATATGCATGAATATGCTTAGCAACAAGCTTTTCAAAATTTTATTTATTTTTTTGGAGTCTAACTTATATTCTTTTCAATATTTATGTATATATTTTTTCAGACATAATGCCTTCACAGTTGCTTTCTAGCAGTTATAAAGACTTATTTATTTGAGAAAATTTAATAGAAATTTATAATTTACTCAGTAGAAAATATTTATAAACATATTATAAATTAATTGATCCAAATTTAAAACGAATTAGCTGTAAACCAACTTTAAAAAATAAAAACCGGCTTTTTTTCAATAAAAGCCAGCTTTTTTAAAGTGGTTACCCCCCCCCCCCCCCCAATAAAGCCGGCAAACCTGGTTTCTCACCAAAATGACACCACAGTTGAGTGCATATAATATATAATTTTCAATTCCCACATATTTAGTTTTGATATAACTGCCAAGTCTAAACCCAAACCAAAACTACATTTTACTTTAAGTTTTAGATTCTCAATATACATGTTAATAAATAATAATTAATTTTCTCAATATATTTATTAATGAAAATTATAAAACATGAATTTTCACTTACTTATAAAAGTTGTTTTCGACTAAATTTGTTGCGAAAAATTGTTTATATTTTCTTTGTAAAGTTTAATTTAATTAATATATAGATACATTTGAACTAAAAATAGTTAAATGTTTTTTTATGATTATCATTTGATTACATTAAAATTGCAGTTATGTCAATAAAAAAAAAATCAATTGTAATTTAATTATAATCAATTAAAAATATCAATTATAATTTTGCTGCAGAAAAGTATAATTAAAGAATATATAACAGGGAGATACAAATATGCATAGACTTGATATGAATTTTTATTGTTATGGACCCTTATTCAGAAATACTTAAAAAAAAAAAAAAAAAAAAAAAAAAACTTACCAATTTTGAAATTTAATTTCTTTAACATTTTATGTAGAACTGAGCTTTGACTGCTGGATGTTTGCAGTATCTTTTTAACCTTCATTTATCCATGCTGGGACTTTTTGGATCCTACAGTTTGTGCCTACAAAAAATAAATAAAATCAGTTCAAAATAAAATTTAATATAAATGATCACACGTGGCATTAAGCAGCTTCTATTATCTTTACATTCGATCTAAACAAATTCAAAGAAATTAAAGTACTTCTCCATTATTCCATCGCAGAGTTCATTTATTTTAAATCAATTTAGTTTTAATCGTGATTTAAATAAATTGATTTTTTTTTTAAATTATGTTTGAATAAATTCAAGATGTAAACAAACATATTAATGTTTTTAAATATATTTAGTTTTATATAATACAGATAATGAATCACTTTTTAGAAAGATAAGGCTTTTAAGCTTTATAAGATTAAAATTTTTGTCAAGTAAAGTACAATGTAATAGAAAAAATGGTTTCAAATTTAATTTGAAACAAATTGTAAAATAAACTAGCAACAATAAGGAAATCTAAGCAGGAATATATTAAATATAGGAATATTTATTTTGATTACTTAATATAGTATTTAGAAAAACTTCTGCAAGTTTAAGTAAAATAAAATTATATGACTTTGCTCACCAAAACAAAAAATTTGGAAAAGACTCACTCACTAAAGTTTCAGCTATCAATAATGTTCAACAATAAATTAACAATATCTTAAAACAGAAAAAGAAATCTTGGATATTTATTTGTTTACATTATTTTCTTAATTATCTCTATCGGCTGGTGAATGTTTGTAATGGTCAGTTGAAACCCCCTCTCCCCTGCACAAAAAAAACCAAAACAAAAAATTTGGAAAAGACTCACTCACTAAAGTTTCAGCTATCAATAATGTTAAACAATAAATTAACAATATCTTAAAACAGAAAAAGAAATCTTGGATATTTATTTGTTTACATTATTTTCTTAATTATCTCTATCGGCTGGTGAATGTTTGTAATGGATCTATTGTAGGTAACTATGAATCATAAATTTTTCAAGCTCTTTCTCATTTAATATCATAGTGCCACCATTTAAATGCTTTACTCTTATGTTAATTAATGAAATAATTAGTAAACCAATAAAACACCATTAAAAATACAGAAAAAGGTCAAATTAAAAATTCCCTGATGACAAACACATATAAGATATCACATATAAGATGACATAAACACATCATATATAATATTATGGATTAAAATAACATCTGACATCAAGTGAATGTAACGCTACAATCATATATCTTTGGCATTTAATCCTATTTTGGCCAAAGTTATTTTTATTGAAAGCAGTCGACAAGATAATGGAGGAGTACCGAAAAAGCTACCATCAAATTATAAAATTGAATGCCAAAATTACATGATCGTAGCGGCACATTTACTTGATGTCAAATGTGTTTATATCTGTTTTTAATGATGTTTTACTGATTTATTAGATATTTTGTTGATTAAAATAACAATTATGTTCTTAAACAGCAACAAAATGATATTAAAAGAGGAAAAACTATTGAACAAATTTTATGATGTATAGTTTCATATAATAGATTTGTTTCAATTGATATCAAAACATTCACCAGACGAGAGGGATAGTTAAGAAAAATAATGTATTAAATATCCAAGATTTTTATTTCGGTTTTCAATAATAGTATATTATAAAATATATCCTTTAAAATTGATAGTTAGCAAATTAGTAAACAGGGCTTTTCAGATTTTTTTTTTTTTTTTTTTTTTTTTTCAATTTCAATGGTAACATTCTTATTTTTTATTTATTAGTTGTTGAAATTTTTTGGCAATAATTTTTTTTTAAGAAAAGTGATTGATGGGATAACAGAGAAGTACTGAAATTAATAATGAGTTTAGACATCCAGTTAAAATTATTACAAAAGTACCAATAAAAATTACAAAATAAAAATGTTATTATTTACTTTTAATTTTAAGACCATGTACACTTCCATACCCAGAAGCAGAATTTTCTGCATCAGTCTGCAGCAAACTAAAATTTATCTGCGACTCAATAAGCCTACTATCATAAGAAATGACAAAAACACTTAAAGTAAGCAAAATTTCCATTTAGAAAGAAAATATAAGGATACAATAAATATTATAAATCTAGCGACTTAAAGCAAATTTCAGCTATTTTTTAACCCCAGCATTTCTTTTTAACTTGGTGGATTAATCTGCAAGGTTTAATATAATCGACAGTGCCCGCTGCACTGTTTCTGCTACTGGGCTTGTAGAACTAACAAAATATATGGGATGGAGCAAGAATTTAAAAAAATTTTGCTACCAGGCCTAGTGTTTATTGTAGACGGAAAATAAATACAGGGAAGAATTCTTTAAATAAAATAAATAAAACAATGTGATTACACGATTCAAAAACATTTATTATTAAACAGGTGCAAATATTTGCACCTACATGATGTTTCAACTTGAGATATAGAGTGTTTCTTATATTTTGAACTATTTTTTCAAGAGAAATTGCATTAACATGTTTAGCAGTGATTGCTTTAAAAAAAAAAAAAAAGTGATTTTTATGTAATGGTAAACAAAGAAACATTAACTTTAAATGATTTTATGGATTAAAAATTTAAAAAACACAATTGGATTACAAAGATTGAATAACCTGTTTTCCTAAAGAAATAAGGAAGTTCTATAATTTTTGCAAGCTCTAGGGCACACGGATTTTGAAATACTGCAATACTGCAATTTGTTGAAGAGTTTTATGTTTTATGAGATATTTTTGCAAAAATAGGGGTACATTTCACTATATTAAAAAAAGAAGGCATGGTGTATTTTGCCGATTTTAAAAAGACAGGTGTTGCGTCTTTAAATAATGACTTAGAGGGAACACACACAAGGCTAAAATGTTATTTATAATGAAAAACAGACAGATGAAATAAGCTATTCTAAAAATCTTTTCTTTGAAAATGCAAGACAGATTTTAAACACACCAAAACAACAAACAATACAGAAATGTAACATAAAAACACATTTTTTAAAATGAGGAATTAAAACAGCATACTTTATCTGTTTTTCAGGGGTTCTGTGTGTCTCACTGAACCCACCCTCCAAAAAAAAAGCAAGCTAAAAACCAGCTAGTATATACATACTTTTTTAATACAGTATATATGTATAAATGAAGGCAAATTGAAGCTGCTAAAGTATCACAGAGGGGCCCCAACTGGATCTTTGCTATTGGGCCACATGTAGGCTTAGTTAGAGAATTTAAAAATCCTTATCTTATACAAAATTAATTTTATAAGCAGGTTATTCTTGAAATAAAAATATACTTTACGAGTATTTTTATTAGATTTTTTAAAGATAAATAAATTTAATAGTTAAATAGATTTAAAAGTTGAATTTAAAGCTCTATGAATATTTTTACTTGTTGGTCATCAACAAAATGAATGTTTAATGTATTTTTATATCTAACACAACACCCAAACAATGGGTCATAAACAATGTTTTGGTGACTCCGGAAATATCTATCTTTAAAAATAATACTATTTCAGTATAAATATAATGAACAAAGGTTTGTTTTACGATCATACAACATTATTATTTCGAGTATTTATATGAAAAATGCTTATAACTGTTTATACGTTTTCTATGAAAATTTGCCTGTCTCATGGTATAGATTACGACAAAAGCCTTATATTTTAGTGCAAAATTCAAAAGTTCACTCTAAAAAGTTAAGATTCGAAAGTTTACTTACCTTTAGGTTAAATTCAATCATTATTAAAAGAAATAAGTAATAGAACACAGTTGTTTAAAAGATATTTCGTTTCAACAGCAAACGGACAGAGCAGTTGAAGTCAGAATTTCTTGCGCATGCGTACAGGTGACACAGATGTTCTCCGGACAACCCCGGATGATCGTGGATGGTTCGTCCGGATTCTGGCGTCCTGCGAACGTCCAAATTATGCTCTGTACAGGATCTGATGGGTATCGGACCGTCCGGCTCTATATAGGACCATATAGGACGTCCGGAGGCAGTCTTTGGTTGTATGGGACCTTTTTAGCGGTTCTTGGATAGCAAATTTCCACATTATGTATTCTAGACGCTGTAGCGGTGCATTACACATGTCTCTTTCTTCTTTAAAAAATATCCTGCAGATGTCGATGCAAATGACTGTTTGGAATTCGACATCGTTGTACATTTAAGGGATTCAATACTTTCGCGCTTTTTTAAGTATTGCTGGAATAGTCGATTTCTACAACATATAATCTAGACGCTATAACGGAGCTATAGTTTCTAGAAGATATAGTTTAAAAATCGGTTTATTAAAAAAGTGCTAAAAATTGTATCCCATAAATGTTGAACGAGGCTGAACGACGAATGTCGATTACAGCGACATATGGTAATTCCAACATAACTATTTCAAAAGAAAATGTTTCGCTCAGAGAAGATCTAGAAAATGTTGCTCCTATCGACATTTGTCATTCAGTATTTGTCAATATTTATGGGATTCAATTTTTAGCACTTTTTAACGAATTACTGGAATAGCCGGTTTCCACACAGTGACCGTGATCTAGGTAGATTTTTCTGTGTTATCGTAACGAGATTGACCAATCAGAAGCCAAAATTTTTGCTAACTTTTCACTGTTTGCAAAATTGTACCTGAATACCGGCCTATATTTCTAGACGCTACAACTGAGCTCAGGAATAGTACAGAAAGCAAACTCTGTATTTTGATACATTAAGGCCGGGATCTAATTAGGAACAAGTGTGTCTCTATAACGAAGTAGCGACATACGGCCAATAAATGTTTATTGGTAAAAGTGATAAAAACAAATCGTTAAAGTTCTTTACGAGCATGCCATTATCGCCAGGTTAATGCATGCTGAATTATTTCCCTAGTCTAATAGAGATCGTCCATGTGCGTATCTTCTAATGGAGGATATTCCAAATATGGGTTCGAGGCTGAAAAAGTCACGTGGTACCGGTAATTTACCCAAAGAATTTATAACTGATAGAAGGGAAACAGGAAACTACACTGTTAAAAATATCGTGAAAAATTACCTCGGTTCTTACAGGTTCTCTATTTTCTGACCAATGAGAACGCTACATAAACGCCTATGAAGCGTTCTCATTGGTCAGAATACAGATAGCCTTTAAAAACAGAGGTAATTTTTCACGATATTTTTAACAGGGTACTACTGCTTTCTCCCATGAACTGTTTCCTTGGCTAGCGGGGATTTACATTACGTAGACGGAGCCTTCCCTTCTTTACGCTAGACGTTCTTGCCTTGACCATGTGATCATAACGTAGATTGAATATCCTCTATTCAAGAAAGCGGATTGCCGTACTTTCGACAAAAGCTTGAAATGAGCATGCCTCCTGTGCATATATCACCACTCTTATGTATAAAGGCTCTCTGTTATGGTGTTGTTTCTGATACAGCGCCTAGAATACCTATTGTGGAAATATGCTATCCAAACAGTTCTAAAAATTTGTATCCCTTAAATGTGCGACGATACTGCTAAAATTTCAAGTGTCGATCGCAGCGACATCTGTGGGATTTTCGTATTACTATTATTACATTGTATAGACTAGCAATTTCTTGCAGTTGTAGAAAATATCCTGCAGATGCCGCTGCGATCTGCATATTACAGCAGTATCATTGCACATTTAAGGGATACAATATTTTAGCGCTTTTTTAAGTATTACAGGGTTAGCCTATTTCAACACTATACATTCTAGGCGCTATAGTTTCTGAGCGCTGTTGGTTAAATTTCGATATTCGTGTTTTAGAGTGAGCAATAGAGAAAAGTACTAAAACTATTGAAACAACAACTTCTTTAATATTGAAATGTATAGCAAAGGAGTTCAGAATCAATGCCTTAAATAGTTTCGAATACGCACTGTTGTTATGACATCAATACCCTTCCTGGATGTGGAAATGCAAAATTGTGTTCAACATAATTGGCCGCAATCTAGATAGATTTTTCGCTGTTAGCGAAACGAGATTCATTAATCAGAAGCTTGCACTTTTGCGAACTTTTCGCTGTTTGCAGCAATGCAGGCTATAGAGCAATTCGACATATGGCAACGCGTCACGTGACGTCCACCTTTTTCTACCTTTTTGACGTCATCACCGCTTGTGAGAGGGATGTTTGGTGTTTTTCTTGGCGACTTTCTGGCAACCTCGTATTACGGCAGTTTGTAAACAAAAAGATTAATAACATCAGTATTACAATTTATAATAAATACTATATAATTTAATATATTGAAGAATATTAATAAAATCAGAATTACAGGTTATCGCCGAAATGTTTATTAAATATATGGTGGATGAAAAAGGTTCCATACGCAGATGTAATAAATAAAATATTTTTTTTTACTCAAGATTGTTTATTACGAAGAAAGAGAAAATTTGTAGTTACAAAAAAATCACTATTAATTTGCATACTGCGTACGATTACTTGCATATTTATTAAATGTTCCATTTGAAACACCTATTGTATATACTATATTTATTATATCTATACATTTCGTAAATATTAAGTAATGTGAACAAACTGAATCCCTTTCGTAGTAGATATTTTATTTAAAGTATCACACAGCTGAAAAGTGTTTTAAAACTTTTTACCCTTTTTTATGTGTAGTGTGTTTAATTGAATCCCTTTTGTGTGTAATGCGTTTTACTTTGAAGTTCATCATTCATTTTTTTTTTATTAATAGAAAACAAATATACTAAAATCTGCCGAGACAGTATCGCAAGGAACCAAGAAAAAGTTCCGTTTTAAACAGATTTCATTTTTAGCTGCTTGATTAAAAAAAAAAAAAAAAAAAAAAAAAAACTGGAGATCTAATATTTTGGAATACTAACAACTTTAGTTGTCCCCCCCCCCCCCTTCACCAGCATATAGTATTTCATACATTATTTTCAAAAATTAAACATTTTTTCTTTAGTAAAAGAAAATAATTAATATAATGTTTTAAATACATCTATCCATATACAATGGCGCATCCAGGATTTTTTTTATGGAGGATGCCGAACATTGGTGGTGAAACAAAATAAAATTAGTGAGTGCAAAATTTCTCTGCTTATGATTACAGTAGGTAATTTACAAGGAGACACTAATTAATCATCAAATTACTGTAATTAATTCAGTATTTAATAATAATTTATTTATTTTAATGAAAATTATTATATTTAAAATTTAATTAAATTAATAATTTAAAAGTACATTAATTTTTGAATGTGTAGAAGTTAAATACTTAAAGAGCCCCTAAACACACATTTATAGAATTTTCGGTTCGCTGAGTGCCAGTGTTGTATATACATATATATATACATATGTATATATGTGTATATATACAATATATGTATATTTACATACATATATGTGTATATAAATATGTATATATGATACTGGCACTCGGCTAAATGAAAAGTACCGAATTTCCTATTTATATTTATCTGACCGTGAGATATATTGCAGTTTTAAGGGAAATATCCAAAATAGCCTTCACGAAATGAATTATTGGATGCAACTTTTTGGGCTAGTTCATAGCTAACTTTATATTTGTCAGTCAAAATTTTTGGGAATTAATAAACTAATAGAGAATTTAATCTGTTTCAGGCATCAGTCAATTCTTGAAAGGCATTGCCTCTAGTCTTGGAAAGGGCAGATGCCCCTACTGCTACCGTGGCTCAGCCGACTATGGAGACAAGTTGAATTGAACAGATAAAAAAATTCAGTAAATTCATTAAAAACATTGTTACACAATAAAATCTATTTTTCATTTTACAAATTACTTCAGTTTCAGTTACATTAATCTCTTTATGTATATATCATAAAGCAGCCCATTTGATCTTTATTCTGTCATAGTGGATCTTAAGTAAATTTTTAAAATGTGTAAGGTTGAAAATGACTTTCGCTGACACAGGTTGTAACGGGAAGTGTTACACAGGGGTGCAGAATACCGTATTTACTCGTGTATAACGCGCACCACGTACTTTACAAGTAAAAATGGCGATTTTTTTTTATCTCGTATATAACGTGCACCATGAAAGATTGAATTAAAGATTGTGCGGAAACGTCAGCTAGGTGTTTTGCGTCCACCATCAATGCTGGTCCTGGACAGCTTCCGTGGACACACGACACCTGGAGTAAAAGCGAAAATTCGTCGCTCAAGTGATTTGGTTGTGATACTAGCTGGGGTGACGAAAGTGCAGCCGCCCTTAGATGTTGTCATCGACCACGAATTTAAGGTTGCATTTCAGCATGCCTACAATCGGTGGATGACAACAGCAGATCACAACTTCACTCCAAGTAAAATAATGAAGCGTCTTTCTCAACTGTATGTGAGTGCATATGTGACGCTTGGAAATAATCCATATCAGCCGAGATGATAATAAAGATCTTCAAAGTGACTGGAATTCCCCTCAGATGGATGGAACTGAAGACGATGTAATTTATGAGGACATTGATTGTGCCAGTGATGACGAGGATAACAGCGGTAGCGGCAATGAGAATTGCTAATTAGCATTTTAAAAAATGTTACTAGCGCTGTAGTATAAAAAAGTGCAAGGAGTGAAATGAAGGTGCAGCAATACTTCTATTAAATAATATTTTTCCAGTTTGTAATGTAAATCGTGTAATTAAATACAGAAGTAAAAAATTATTCCGTATATAATGTGCATCCGGGGTTTATTTCCTAAATTTTTTTAAATAAAGTGTGCGTTATATATGAGTAAATACGGTATGTCCGATCCGGCGATCTAGGATCGGGGGAAATTTTTGCCAACTGGGGAAATTCTGCAGAAAAAATATGCAATTGATCTCGATTTTAACAATGAAGTACATAATTCTCTGAGATAGAAAAAATTTCTCTACAAATAAAAAGATCCGTATTGTGACCTTCACAAAATCGAACTTGGGATAATATATACCATATATACTCGTGTGAAAGTTGAGAAAGTTTTGAAAAAAAAAAAAAAATTCTATACCTACGGTAATACAGAATTTATGTAAGCCTATAACATATTGTAAAATTTTGGGGAAATTTTCATATGGATTCGGGGAAATGTTCGGAGTGAAAACATTTTCTTCACCCCTGGTGTTACAAATATTTTAGTAATTTGTAGATGTTTAGGTAAAACATTTTCTCACTTTTCGAAACTGCTTCAATGGCATTCTTGCATCGAGTTATGAAAGTGATTTTTAAAATTTTCTGTACCACAACTTGAATTCGGCGTTAAAATTTTTTGAATTGGTAGAAAGCAAATCATGCGCATAAAATTCACACAATTAAAGAAAATCTCTCATTTCATTTGCTGTTGGAGCATATTTTCCATTAGGTAGAAGAATAAAAAAACTTTCAAAATGTTGCGGTGCCAAGTGAAATGTTCATTAAGTTGAGTCAACATTTGATCAACGAATGGAATAAAAATATTTCTCCTGAAATACTCTTTTATAGAATCAGCTGGAACATTGGATCTTTGTTTTTGTTTTGATACAGTTCTTGGCATTTTAAGGTCAATATGAAAGTTACTGTCTTTCAAACAAGCTTCATCAAAAATTTCCTTGAAAGGGCTTTACGAGTATGATTTAAGTGAGCCACAACATTGTTAACGAAATTTAAGGTAATTAATAGGTCACTGTCACATTTTTGATATAATTTAGACAACGATAATAGCCCGGGAGGCAGATGAACAGACCATCGCCTTATCCAGTTGAGGCAGGGTTGCCGGCTTTTAGCCAGGCCAAAAAAAGCCGGCCGGCTTTTTTTTGGTTTTAACCACTTAAAAAAAGCCTGCTTTTATTTTTTAAAGTTGGTTTACAGTTAATTCATTTTAAATTTGGATCAATTAATTTTTAATAGTTATAAATATTTTCTAATAGAAAAAAATATAGATTTCTATTAAATTTTGTCAAATAAATAAGTCTTTATAACTTCTAGAAGGCATTATGTCTGAAAAAAAAAAAAAAAAAAAAAAAAAATATATATATATATATAAACACTGAAAAGAATATAAGTTTGGCTCCAAACTGGTGTTTTGAAATTCTATATTACATAACTCCACATATACTACACATTTTAAAGATTACATTTAATTAATGACAAAATGTAGCACATCAAAATGGAAACATTCTTATGTGTCCATATGGAGAGATTAAGTTATAAATGTTGAAAGAGAAAGGATGTAATATTTGAGGAGAGTGGTACATAAGTGTATAAAAAATAGAGCATTTAAACACGAAAAACAAAAAATTCTCTAAATAAAATTTTGAAAAGCTTGTTGCTAAGCATATTCATGCATATGCTA
The DNA here is from genome assembly GCA_963932465.1 of Maratus speciosus. Lineage (NCBI taxonomy): Eukaryota > Metazoa > Arthropoda > Arachnida > Araneae > Salticidae > Maratus > Maratus speciosus. The sequence goes on from OZ010800.1 coordinate 296,174,527, forward strand.
TTCATAATGTTTTTTAATAGTGAGAAATGGTGTTTTTATTAATATGACTATGTATCATTTTAAATGTTTACTAGAAATAAAATAAGACTTGTATATTAATAGCTCTTAAAATTAATTAAGTAATAAAACATGTAACTAAGTAACCATTGTCCTCTAATTTTATAAAGCAGTAAAAATGAAAAAATTGGCAGTTGGTATGGCCCTTTTAAAATTTAGCTGACATATTAGCAATTCTGACTACTAATCACTAAGAAAACCATCTAAGTTTTATTCCAGTATTAATGTCCTCATTATTGAGAAATTGGGTTACTTATTAAACTCTAAATCAATTAATGTCATTAAAACTAATTAAAAACACTTTAAAATGTGTAGTTTATAATTACAATGCTTCATTGTATAAAAGACAATTATGGCCAATTTTGGCCAAAAAAAGCCGGTTAAAACCAATAAAAGCCACCGGCCTGGCTTTTTTTAATTTTAACCAGCTTTTTTGCAACCCTGAGTTGAGGGCTGAAATTCCAGAATTAGACAGAACTCAATTCGCATATTAAAATGCAACTGGTCTGCCTGCAATTTCCTGCAACCAAAGATATGAAAACATAGAAGACTGGGAGCAAGAAAACACAATGGTAAACCTACCAGTCAGCCACTAAAATCAGGTTTGCAGGTGTTTACCACCAAGATATGAGTTGACAAACTCGTTGCATTTTAATATGCAAATCGCGTTTTAACTAATCCTGGAATTTCATCCATCAACTTCATGAGGTGATGGTTTGTGCAGCCACCTTCCGGTCCATAAAGTGTATGTAAATATATTCTGTAAGATAAATAAAGAAGTTATGAAACCTAATACACATAACGAATTTTTCAAAAGTTTTGCCTTAGAAGCAGGGCTGCGGAGTCTGACCCATTTTTGAGCGAAAGGGTTGGAGTCGGATTTGTTAAAATTCCCGGAGGTGGAGTCATCCATTTTACAAGCAAGTCTGCATTGTCAGAGTCTGATCTGTTAAAATTCCCACCGACTCCACAGCTCTGTGTAGAAGACTAGTCTGTCTTTTCAAGCTGCGATTGTTTCAAGGCTATGAATATATATAATTTATATATTCTTCATATAATTCTATCATGGTCATGATGACTTCATGGTGTACTACCCACCTAGTTGGACAAACTTTTCGTAGTTTTTGTTTATTAATTTCCGGAGTATGTTTGTCAATATTGTTAAGGAGGAGGTCTTGTCTCTTAGGAGTATTAAAAAAATTGTGTGTCATTTCAATTATGCCAGTAGGCCAGGAGTCGGCAGCACAGACAATCACCTCATGGAGTTGGAGGCTGAAATTCCAATATTAGTTAAAAATCGATTCACATATTAAAACGCAATTGGTCTGCCAAGTCATATCTTGATGGAAAACACCTGAAAACCCGATTTTTGCAGCTGGCTCGAGGGTTTACCATTGTGTTTTCCAGCTCCCAGTCCTTCATGTTTTTATACCTTTAGGTGCAGGAAAACACAATAATAAACCTACGAGTCAACCACTAAAATCGGGTCTGAAGGTGGTTTCCACCAAGATATGCTTTGGCAGACAAGTTGAATTTTAATATGCTAATCGAGCTCTGTCTAATCCTGGAATTTCAGCTTCCAGCTCGATGAGATGATTGTCTGTGCTGACGCCTCCCAGTCTACAATGTAGTTTCTTATTTCTATCACAAATGCAGCATTTCCAATTGCTAAATTTAAACTATGCGAGTCACAATGAACATATAAAGCTTGCAGATATATAGAGACCAGTACACAGCCAAACTCTCCGCTCATTGTACACTTAGGTCGAACCTAGGCCAATGAGATTTGGAAGGAGGCAGATGCTGCCCCCCCCACCCACACACACACAAACGAACTTTGATCCGTAAATATTTTTCTAGTGTTTCTCACTTTTTATGGAGGGGGCCAGAGTGCCTGTCCCCCCCCCCTCTGGGTGCACCACCATCCATACATGCATATGTAAGAAAATCTAGTAAATATTTTTATAATCATGTGGGTGGGGAATTTTCAGAAAATCTTACTCACCAAGGATCTTTTTCTTTCAACCAGCAAGCAAATTACAGCATACAACACTGTTCTTACTGGCTTCGGTACACAGTATTTATAAGCTCCAATATATTCACTCAAAATAAAGAAGTACAGGAGTTGCATTTCGGTGCTGCTGGGCAACATATAACTATGATATGTTCCCGCACCATGTTGGTTAAATCAAAGTAAAATTGCGTAATTTGTTATTTCTGTTTGTATAAATATTTTTTATAAAATATAATTATGAGTGTAAAATTATAATGTTTATATATTTAAGTAAAATAAGAGTGTAAGTTCATACAAAAATTATTAAGTTGATTTTAAATAGTAAATATATATTTTTAAAAAAAATTGTTGTATTGTAAAATGAATGTATAATATTGAATGGAGTTCGGATCTCAGACAACAACAATACGCAGACGCCATGGTGTCGTTTTATGACAAGCCAATGGAAAGTAGTGTATAATTAGAAGTCGTAAAATCATAAAAACGTTGGAATCAATTTATGGCCTCAATAAAAGTGTTGGGATAAATTTATGATTTTTCAGACCACCCAAACTTTAAGGCAGATAATAATATTAAAGTATATGTTAGGGGCCATTTGCAGACTGCTAGCTAATAGGCCTATCGAAGTATAATAAAAAATCTTCTCACATCCAATAACAGTGGACTAGACAAAAATAGCTCCACCCACTGCAGGAACTGGTGTGCAAGAAGAATAAGTTTTAAAAAAAAGATAGTCTGAAAAAAGATGTAGAGGATGCAAGAGCTCTCCTGAAAGCCCGTGCAATGAGTCCCGCAAGCCCTAGTAAAGCCCAGGCGAGATGGACCTAGCGGAGCGAGCCTAATCCAGCCTAATCAAGCCTAATTGAGGATGTCTTCCTGAGGTACCTATCGGAGTGAGCCTACACAAGCCAAATTGAGGATGTCTTCCTGATGTACAGATCGGAGTGATCCTAAACAAGCCAAATTGAGGATGCGTTCCTGATGACACATTGCCATGATCCTAAGCAACGCAACAACTCGGAATTTGACAAATAAAGGCCACCATCCCGTATATTAAAAGAAGGTACTATTTTACACATTTTCTTTTACCACATAAGTTCATATGAAAAATCTAAAAAAATACTTTTCTGATATTTTATGGTAGAGAGTTATCTGAGATCCGACCAAACCAATAATTAAATAAGATTAAGGTAATTTTAAAAAATGAAAGAGAGTATTTCTTTTAGCAAAAAGAAACAATTATAATAATTAGAGTACGTGAAAATATTGTCCTTTTTTTTTTAAAAAAAGATTAAACATACTTAATATAATGAGAAGCAAACAAAAGTGTTGCTTTCTATTTTTTGAATTAATATTATGTTTTTCTGTATATAGATTTGTTCAATGTAAATAAATTATTTAATCAAGTTTTAAAAAGTTTCTGTAATTATTTAATTAATAATATTTAAAGTGTGTCAATTCTTTTTTTACAGCTTAAATTTTAGATTAATTCATAAGTGGAAGAGTTCATCTAAATAAATCACAACGCAAACTCTTAATTTTATTCGTAATTATTCAAATTTAATAATTACTTTTTGACGCAAATTATAATTTAATTTTATTAATGCTTCGCGTTGCTCTTCTACTAGAATGTAGGTAAATACGATCACTTATATTATTTAAATTTATCTAAGGTATATAAAACTATATACCAATTTGCTATGAGGTTGCTTGGATGATTTGGACCAATTAACAATTTTGAATATATTTAATAAAAAATAAAAAGGTGTAATTATCTGTCCAGCATCCCCCCCTTCATAGTACAAATGGCGCCGTGACTCAGGAACGTTCATTAAGTACAATGGTGCTATGACTCAGGAACGTTCATCTGAGGTCATTAGAAATAATAATAATAATAATAATAATAATAAAGGAAAATAAATTTAAGTATTATTTTAATGTCACAATTTTAAAGATATTGTAGGTATGTAAGTTTAATTGATTAAAATTTTATTAAAATTAATTTTATTATTGTAACAATACTGACACACATATAATAATTTTATATAAATAAAATGAATAATATATGTTAGTAAAAAACAAAAAGGAAATGAAAAAATAATTCTGGGATTTATAATAGGTAAATTTAGGAATTACAATTTTGTTTTTTTTTCTCTCTTTTCTCTTGTGGTTGGATCTCAGTTACCATTGAAAAATAATGGCATTCACATCACAGATGACACATTTGTAAAAATAATTTTTTTTTATATAATGTATAAATAATAATAATAATAAGAATAATGAGTAAAATTTTATAATATGTCTGATATAAAAATGATTGAAATGTCAATAGATCACGATTTTTGAAATTGTATCACCTTGATACAAAAGAAAATTTATGAGTCGTACTACGAAGTAGTAGTACAATATTTATAAAAAAAAAAAAAAAAAAAATAAGATTGTTTTTTCTGTAGAAAAAGACAGATATTTTTCTGTTAAATGAAATTATGTTGTTTTTATATATACGTGTATTATAAATATTTTAGGGGTATTTATGTGTGTAAAAGAATAATCTACAAAACAACTTCATCTCCTAAGAAATTTTTTTTTAAATTTTAGTGTTGTTGTTTTTATGTATTTATGCAATTTAGAATATTTTCATACATATGTTGTAATATAGAGAAAATAGTATGAGAGGCAAAATATTCTTTTAAGAGGTATAGGATCTATTTTGAATTGATATTTTGAAAAAGTATACATTGATTACTAATACTTGTTAAAATTAAATATGGAAAGCGCGGAGCAAATTAAAATTTTGACTTCCGAAATAAACAATTTGAAAATTAAAACAAAAGACACTGCATCAAGCAGATGGTGCGAATTATGTAAAAAAAATTCGCATACTTTAGAAACGTGCTGGTACAAAAATGATAATAAAAATACATATAAGGATAGCAGAGATTTCGCAGGTCGGCATTTTAATAAAAGGTACTCTTATAATGGACAGTATCAACCGAGAGCGAATTTTAATCCTAGATTTGTTAACCCAAACCAGCAGTGGCATTTTCAATCTTATGCACCCACAGGTGGTTACTATGGATATTCTCCATATCCCCCACCCCCACCAAATTACTTCCCTCAGCATGTGCCATATAGGAATAGTCAACCTCAGAGTCATGCCAGTTATTATCCAAATGAGGATAAAAATGAGAATTTAAAAGACAATGCTCAAAAGTATCCAAAAAAGTATAATAAGGGTAAAACTGATGATCAAAGGGACAAGTAAGGTATATGAATTGGTATTAAAAATAAATCAAAATGCATAATTAATCGAATTTCAAAATTTAAAAAATTTTTCAAAATTTAAAAATAAATTTTTCTTTTTTTAGATAAAAAAAAAATTGAAACAGAATTAATAACTTGCCTTTTTAAAATTCAAAATAATAATAAGAAAGGATAGGAACATGGGAACGCCAATTTGTCTCAGGGTTACAATATTGAGCAAATGTGCAGGGCGCACCCGAAAACATACTTATAAAATTATGTAATGTGCTTCACAAAACTTCAATGGAGCAGTGAAATATTTCGCTCCAGGCAAAAGTTATATTTTTTTTTTCTTTTCGAATACGAATTAGAAAATATAAAATCTTAACAAAGCCAAATAACATTAAAACTTAATTAATTCCATAGTAAATAATGTTGGAGTAATTTTCAAAAAAAAAAAAAAAAAAAAAAGAGAATTTTTTCTGTCTTCTATAAGGGTAGCCTTTGCTAATAGCCTTACAATTTAGATGACAAAATTTCAGAATTACTCTTTAAAATGAGTAGGTGTAAGCTATAGGTTCAGGGTAGTTAGAACAGCTTTATAGCATACTCATATATATATATTTTTTTATATAAATATATGGTTGACAAGGAATAAATTATTAGTGCACTCTATATTAGGATAGCGGTCAGCTATAAGCCTAAATATAATAAAATATACAAAAAGTGCTAAGATTTATTCCGGTAGTTCAAGTACAACTTATATGCTAAAGTCTAGAATTTAGACAGCAGGGATAAGTTTTATGAACAAAAGTGTTATAAAAAAATTAAAAAAAAAGGATTTTGGTGTAGCACATTGGTTTTTAAAAAAACATATATATGTATAACAATGGACAAGGCAAGTTATTTCAACATGATTGCACACAAAAATAACAGTAAAAAAAAATACACAAATAAATAATTGAAGTAAAATTAAAATTTTCTCACCAAAGGCTTTCTGTATAGGGTGCAATTTTGGCCTACGGCTGGGTATGCACCAACACCAACAAAATTTTTGTAGAAAATTTATCAATTCACAGATACATCAATATATGGTCCACCTAGGCATAAATTTCAGGATTCTTGGCTGAAAAAGGAATCGAAGAAAAAATTAAGTATGGTATAATTACTAGATGTTATGCTCAGAAACAATAAAATTAGTAATATTATATTGTAAAAAGCAGCATTTTGAGTTTTCTTGAGGAAAATTTTTGATTTTTAGGTTTTACACATTTATGGAGTGTCTAGCTCAGTGTATAGTTCCTAGATTTAATAAAAAAAATAATAAATAAAAATATAAGTTCGTGTTGTTTTCAAAATAAATAACAAAAGGTATAGCAATTAGCATTTACAGTTAAAATTTATGGAATTTTCAGCAAAATTAACATTAGACAAACATAGTTTATATTATATTTAACTTGATAAGCTAATTTACTTTTATTAACGGTATTCAATTAGAATTAAAGTAGGCTTAAATTCAAGTTAAATTAATTAAATACATTGTTGTAGTGTAAAATTTTATGTTAGACTATTATATTTTTATTGTATATATAAAAATATGCAAATTTAACAATTAATAAAATGTATTAGCAAAATTATTTAATATAAATATTAAATGACATCTTGCTGAAATCAGCTAGATATTAGATTTTTTTTTTTTAAAATAAAATATTTTATAAATTTATGTTAGTTTAGAATTTAAGCATTTTTTTTTTTCTTTACTTTCCCTTAGAATTAAATGCAATTCTAAATTAAACACATATAAATATACATAGTATTGATAAATTTGAGTGTGTGAGTTCATAAATTTTTTTTTTTTTATATAATTTGGCCAATTTAACATAAGAAAACAAAATAAATAAATAAATATATTTATATATATTGGCCTTAATTTTATTAAAATATGTAGTATGGCTTAATAAATTTATTTACTTAATTTTTTATAGTACATACAGTAATTATTTTAAAAAAAAAACTTAATCTGTAACAATTGGGTGTAGATATTTATGAGTATACAAAGATTCTTTTCTGCTGGCAGAAATGCTTTGGTTCGGCCGAGTACTCATGGGTTACTACATACGATTTTACGTAGTAATTATCATTTACTTTTTTTTTTTTTTTAAATTATACAAGTGTATTAAGTACATTTTTTTTTTATAATTAAATAATAATTATTAATGTTGGATTAATAATGATAATCTAGTATCTTTTATTTTTAAACATATCATTAAATTTTAGATAGTAGAATTCACATACGGAATGTTAATGATAAATAAAATTTTGAATAAATAAATTTTTATTTCATTCAGTAAAAAAAAATAAATAAATATGAAAATTTAACAATCTTTTAAGATAGAATTGTTGGCTAAATAAATAATAATTTAAGACAAAAAAATTGTTCTCTTCTTCGTCAATGGCATTTTCTGACAACACTATTTAATAGTATTAAATGAAGGTGCATTTTTAAGGTCAGCGTAATGCATATTTTGCATTTTTGAGAGGCCGTAGAAGTCATTTTTCCGTGTTGTTTACATTTTAATAGTAAACAGTATCATGAATCAAAATTTGTGTGTTAGAAAGGTCTAAAAATATACAATGTAATCAGTTAAAGAAAATTATATGCATTTTTTTTTTAATCCTGAAAGGCAATTTGGGTTAGATTTAAACCTGGATGCATAAAAAGGCCACCCTCGCTTCAGTTCCAGTATGAGGCAGGAGAATGCACATGCGAGAATCGCCATTTTTCCCCTGCAAAATAAAAAAAAAAGAAAGCAGAAGGTTTACATTAGATACGATACAAATACATACACTGTTTATGCATAGATTATGTTTAAAATTACATACAGGCATGCACAGTGAGTTAAGAAGAGAGTATATCAAGAAATTATACTAATTAATACGGTAATTACAAGCATGAAATGGTTTTAAATACTTACTTTTTGAAGTCGTAAAATTTTGTCACAGCACATATCATCTCGCAGAAAGCGATTAGTAGCTTGACCACCCCCCACTTTTCGGGAGGATCGGCGACGGTCAAAAAACTGGTTTTATTCTCTCCTGCTTCTTCTTTTTTTTTTTTCCCTCGTATCGGGTAAAGTTGGAAAGCATTGCGTAATGATATATTAAAGGAGATGAATTAGCTTGTACATTTTGACAGATCATACATGTTAGAAGTAACAAATAAATAAAATAATGTAACAAGTTTGTATACAATATTTTTTCTGATTATAATTTGAATACATCAGATTAATTATGTGAAAATATAACATGTCATATTACAAGCATTGTATTTACTTTTATTCACTATAAAATGTGTTTTAGATAAAACACTGTGTCATAAGGTTGTATGTGATGAAATAATATGTCAAATGCGTATGCCATTATTTTTCTTATAATGAGGTTTATTTCGGCATATTAATTTCAGACAAAATTATAGCTTTGAATGTATTTTGGGCACTTAAACTGTAAAGTTACAAAATTAGTAAACATGTGTGTGGTAAAGAAAAAAGGCTTAGAGAAAGACGTCTGATTGTCAGTACAGAGGCCTTCTATAAATGTGAATGTCAACAGACAACTATGCTATCATGTGTTGAACTTTCTGTTATGAAACAATAGAAGAACTTCTTATAAAATATACCAGAACCATTGATAATTGAACTTAGTCTTCGTTCAAAAACTGTGTAGATACACAGTCATATGGACACGTACATTCCTTCAAGCTTTATAAAAAAAAATAAAACCAGCAATCAGTTTTTATTTTTTTTTCTTCCGAGACCGGGAGAGATGCTGGGCAACATATAACTATGATATGTTCCCGCACCATGTTGGTTAAATCAAAGTAAAATTGCGTAATTTGTTATTTCTGTTTGTATAAATATTTTTTATAAAATATAATTATGAGTGTAAAATTATAATGTTTATATATTTAAGTAAAATAAGAGTGTAAGTTCATACAAAAATTATTAAGTTGATTTTAAATAGTAAATATATATTTTTAAAAAAAATTGTTGTATTGTAAAATGAATGTATAATATTGAATGGAGTTCGGATCTCAGACAACAACAATACGCAGACGCCATGGTGTCGTTTTATGACAAGCCAATGGAAAGTAGTGTATAATTAGAAGTCGTAAAATCATAAAAACGTTGGAATCAATTTATGGCCTCAATAAAAGTGTTGGGATAAATTTATGACTTTTCAGACCACCCAAACTTTAAGGCAGATAATAATATTAAAGTATATGTTAGGGGCCATTTGCAGACTGCTAGCTAACAGGCCTATCGAAGTATAATAAAAAATCTTCTCACATCCAATAACAGTGGACTAGACAAAAATAGCTCCACCCACTGCAGGAACTGGTGTGCAAGAAGAATAAGTTTTAAAAAAAAGATAGTCTGAAAAAAGATGTAGAGGATGCAAGAGCTCTCCTGAAAGCCCGTGCAATGAGTCCCGCAAGCCCTAGTAAAGCCCAGGCGAGATGGACCTAGCGGAGCGAGCCTAATCCAGCCTAATCAAGCCTAATTGAGGATGTCTTCCTGAGGTACCTATCGGAGTGAGCCTACACAAGCCAAATTGAGGATGTCTTCCTGATGTACAGATCGGAGTGATCCTAAACAAGCCAAATTGAGGATGCGTTCCTGATGACACATTGCCATGATCCTAAGCAACGCAACAACTCGGAATTTGACAAATAAAGGCCACCATCCCGTATATTAAAAGAAGGTACTATTTTACACATTTTCTTTTACCACATAAGTTCATATGAAAAATCTAAAAAAATACTTTTCTGATATTTTATGGTAGAGAGTTATCTGAGATCCGACCAAACCAATAATTAAATAAGATTAAGGTAATTTTAAAAAATGAAAGAGAGTATTTCTTTTAGCAAAAAGAAACAATTATAATAATTAGAGTACGTGAAAATATTGTCCTTTTTTTTTTAAAAAAAGATTAAACATACTTAATATAATGAGAAGCAAACAAAAGTGTTGCTTTCTATTTTTTGAATTAATATTATGTTTTTCTGTATATAGATTTGTTCAATGTAAATAAATTATTTAATCAAGTTTTAAAAAGTTTCTGTAATTATTTAATTAATAATATTTAAAGTGTGTCAATTCTTTTTTTACAGCTTAAATTTTAGATTAATTCATAAGTGGAAGAGTTCATCTAAATAAATCACAACGCAAACTCTTAATTTTATTCGTAATTATTCAAATTTAATAATTACTTTTTGACGCGAATTATAATTTAATTTTATTAATGCTTCGCGTTGCTCTTCTACTAGAATGTAGGTAAATACGATCACTTATATTATTTAAATTTATCTAAGGTATATAAAACTATATACCAATTTGCTATGAGGTTGCTTGGATGATTTGGACCAATTAACAATTTTGAATATATTTAATAAAAAATAAAAAGGTGTAATTATCTGTCCAGCAGGTGCAAAATAAAATAAGTATTGCTTAGATGTAGGGATGCACCAGGGCTCAAAATGTACCAGAGCAAACCGGAATGATGTTCCGGTTCGTGAAATTGTAACAAATATTGTTCTGGTTCATGGAATTAATAAAAAATATTATTACAGTTTCATACATATAGCTTATTATGCTCTTTGTAACTTTTTTTCTAATTATTTAGAATTTTGAATGCATTTTTAAAAATTAGTTTTTCTATGGTTAAATATAAATTTGCTGTACAGTAAAGTCCTGATTATCTGAGTTAATATGGACCAATCTCACCTCGGATAAACAAAAAACTCGTATAAACCAGATTTACACAAATCGTCACCAACTCAGGAAATATAAATTTTCACTTAACACTAGAAAGACAGGGAATTTTACTCAAATTTTATAAAAATTCACACCAGAATTTTTATTTTAAATTATTAACTTATTTATTTAACTAGTTTTTTTCCTTATTACCTTCGAAACTAGTTTTATAAAGAAATTTCTGGTTCAAACCGAAATATATTCATTTGGTAGCGGTCAAAATGACCACTCACCGTCTTTCTAGTGTTAATTCATTCATTTTTATGGTACTAGTAACATTTCTTTGATGTACATTTCCGTTACTTTTAAGAAAAACGGAGAATGAAATTGTTTATTTGAAAAAGTCCTTGATAGTTTTTTGTTTGTTGAATGCCAATATTGCTGCAGTATTACGCTACTGTATAGCTACCAATTTCTAAGATTTTTTTCTTCCCTCTAAAACTTACCAGTAAATTTTGCCTAATTCAGTCGCCGAAATCTAACAATTGTCTACGATTAAATATGGCAAAAATTTGTATTCAATTTTAGAGGTAACAAAACCGTACAAATTTGCAGCTATATGATTCTATTAGTGAAATGAAAATTGTAGGTGTAGCCTCTTCTTTCTGCTCAAAGTACTAAATAGTTTTTAAAAACGAACTTATACCTTTGGAATAGATTATTTTCTTCTGGCCATTTTTTCCCCCCATTCTGACCAGAAAATCAGAGTTCTAACTTTTTACGGCTGCTCTTTCATCTACACCTAACAATTCATTTGTAATAGTTGTTTCATAATAATGGAAGCTCTCAGTCCATCAGAAGAAAATAACTGGGTTAAAGCAGAAACTCAGTTAAGCAGGACTGTACTGTACTTTTAAAAAAAATTAGTCAACGATAATTTTGAAATAGCGTTTCGGTTCGTGGATTTTTCATTTTCAAGCCTTGGGATGCACCGAATATTCGGTATCTATTCAGTATTCATCCATGTTACTGAATATTCATTCAGTTATGCCGAATATCAAAATATTTGTACAAATCGAATATTTAAAAAAAAAAACATTTTCAAAAATCTTACACAACTTTTACTTTTAACTGTCAACTTATAAACATATTCAGAATAATCAGAAACAGAATCATATTTAAATAAAAGAGAATCTTTTTACTTTATTTATTTACTATTTGTAAAGTATCACTTGAGAAAATTAACCATTAATGAGGATTTTCATAGGCATTTATGATCTACCAATGCAAGTTCTTGAGCATTGTCTAGTAAATAATCTGTTTTTTGCTTTTTCACAAAAAGAGTGTTTCTAAACAAAATAGAAAAACGTTCAGAGTTTTGATAAGAGACATCAAAAAGCACAATTTTTGTCCAGGAAATCAAAATCACAATTCACTTATTCAGTTATAAATACAGTGTATCTCATCTCACTCAAGGTCAAACATGGATTTTTGTTTGTTCCTTTAACAATAATGAAGATATCAAAACTATATTTTCAACAGACTTGCTTAGGATTTCTGTGAAATATGATATGATAAGAAGTTCTGGATATTGCCACCATTCATATCTAAACAACTATGACCTAGACATTTTTTTATTCAGAATGCAGTTCACAGTAATTATACTGCGTCGCTGGTCAAAATTCAGTCAATTTCAATCATCACATTTAATAGAAACAAAATTAATATGAAACAAATCTCGCTAAAATACCTACATTGTTGATAAAGCTGTGAATGAAAATTTAATTTCAGCTTGTAGTTACATACCTAGTGTTTTTGATTGATTGTATTGTAATTTTGATGGAATAAATGGATTGAAATGTTTGTTGAAAGATTTTAAGAACAGTCTGTTTGTTTACAATCTCTACAAATGATTGCAAACTCCAGTTACTGATCTAGGATGCATTTAAAAACTTCCTTGCTGAATCAAAGGGAGTAGAAAAGTTATTCTTGCTGAGTTGCCACCATTTCAATAGATGGTTTTAAAATTTAACATTTTAATGCTTTTAAACTTTAAAATGTAAAAGTATTTGTCCAGCCGAATATTCGGTTCACCTGTACGCTGAATATGCCAAACATGCACAACATGCCAACCGATGTAAGAAGCGAGTAAAAGAGCATCGATAAAAAATATTTTTTTAACCTTTACCCTTTTTTATAGCCAGGCCCAGGCCGTGATCTGCTTGGTGTGGGAGAGGGGTCTAGTTTGTGTTTAAACAACAATTAAAGGACACTGAATTTTCACATACAGACCTTATGTCTTGGCGTCCTTATGACGTGGAAGACAAAACCAAACCCCTATTCAACTCGTCTCCATCGTGAAAGGCTACTAGTAATTAATTTTGACTTTGGCAGTTTTAGGATTAATTTGTACCAAACTCTGCCGGCTAGGTAGTCCAATGACAATGCAACCGCTGCTGGCACCAGACCCTTTGACGGGTAACGTCTTATTGAAAATCATAGAAATTATTTATTCTTCATTTTCTATATTGATAAATATTAATTTAAAAGTTATATTACCAAAATGCCGGAAAAGAAAAAAGTGTGAAATTATTATAGAAACAGGAGGGCACGGAAAAGAAAAGATAATGAAAAGCAAGCTCATTTTAGGAAAAGGTTTATTTTTTGTAATCTTCTGCTAATTAATGTGTGCGCGTTGAATCTTTTATCAACAAAAATGAAAGACTAAAAAAAGTAAATTTCTCTAACTAAAAATATAGTCTTAAATCAATCTATGTAATCAAACTTTTTTCTGTAAAGGCAGAAGATTTTTCAGAAAAAGCTGTCAAAGCTGCAGTTTTGAATCGAATTTTCTAAATTTTAAAAAGAATTTACATTTAAAAAGTAATACATAAATAAATTCTGAATTTTATTTCAAGAAAAAAAAAAATATATGAAAAAAGTAAATTTACATTTACAAATATTTTGTTTCCCGGCCATCATATTTTTTTTTTTTTTACAAAATATATAGCTAAAGAAATTTGTCAAAATTTAAAAGAAGCATAAAAATATTCGGTACTTTTCGGTTAGGTGGTTGCCAGTGTTATATATACATATATATACATGTATGTATATATACATATATATTTATATATAGTATATAGACAATATGTGTATATGTATATTTACATATATGTATGTATATAAATATAACACTGGCGCCGGCTAACCAAAAACTACCAAATATTCTGTTCATTTTTTATTTTAAATTGATTTTTTTCCCATATGTAGATATACAAGGTAGCGATGCGGCTTTTCCATCAATGATCGTCACAGTTACAGTTGCTAGCGATGACCTGACGCTATAAGCTGGTTGCGCTGGAAAATTCAGCACCGTAGGATTTTGGAATAATTTCAGGCCATCCTGATTATCAATAAGGTCAATGGTGTACTACAGATGATGCAACATCTCAAGCCATGGGGTTGAAATTCAGCAAAAAAAATTTTTGTTCTTATCACCAAAAATAGAGATTTAACATTTTTTGTGACTTCATATACTTAAATGCGAAAATGTTGAATTCTAGAATTAAAATTGATTTTTGTTTATACTTTTTCAAGTAAATTTTAAATTTACATAAAAATGCAATAATTTAACTTAATAATGTAACTTAATCACCAATTAAATATTTTAAATTCTATTTAGAATGAACTTTGAATCTAAAAACATATTTGATTTGGACATTTCTTTCTAATCTACATACATAGAAAGGGAGGGGGCAAAAGCCTATCTCAAAACCTGTCATGGCCTTAAAAATTAGAATCGTACTTTTGTTGAAAACAAAGTTGTATTTACAATCTATCTCATTGGTAAAAAAAAATTTAATTTATGAAAGTGGCATTTAAAAATAAGAGTTTGAGAACTTAAAGAGGAGAGTTATTGTAAATATGGTTTAAGAGACAGAAATGAAATCAACTTACTGTTTCTTCTCATTTTTTTCAGAGTAACGATCCGGGCAAAACGCCCTAGTGAACGGCCACTTTCCAATGAAATCAATGAAAAAGGCTCTATCCACCAGAGATTTTCACCAGGCTAATTGCTTTTAATGTATGAATATTATTTTTCAATCACGTCAAGTAACAGCAGATTTAAGCTCTCAGCCTCTTCTGTTCATCTTCAGAGAGGTGGTTCATCTGATTTTCACCAGGCTAATTGCTTTTAACGTATGAATATTATTTTTCAATCACGTTAGGTAACAGCAGATTTAAGCTCTCAGCCTCTTCTGTTCATCTTCAGAGAGGGAACTTAATCTTTTCTACAATACCATGAAAGCTTCAACTACTTCTTGGCTTTAGATGAACTGCAACACAATCTTCCAAAACTATGATATCCTATTAGAGAGAGAGAGAGATAAATTAATGATCAATTTAACACCTTGGGGATGAGCATCACATATACGTGACTCAAATTGCTCAGAATCCTTGATTATTCCCACCAGTTATTTTTTATTGTAAATTTTGCTTTATTTTGTCAGGGCATTTTCTCAATTCAATTAGGCAAAATTTTCTGTTTTGAAAAACCGGTGATAACCCAGATAGCATGAACATTAGCAGCAAGTTAGATTTTTTCTGATATTATCTTGTTGTGACAAATTTGAATTGAGAAATTCACAGTAAATCTTCCGCAGGGTATACCATCACCCACTTACATGAGTAGTTTGTTGTGAAACTGATGGCAAGACAGCCTTTAATTCACAAAAGTGACGAAAGCAAAAATCCCTCTGTTGAGAGAATAGATAATTAGCAGATACACAGAAATTTTATTTGTTTGGCACTGCTTTTATTAAACGCTATACTTATCAAATACCAAAAAAGGATTGAATTGAAATGTACAAATATTACCCTAACTTATTTATGGTGGTAAAAACAATGCATGTACCTTAACGGTGTGTATGTATCAGTAGATCTGGTCAGGTCTATGGACCCCTTCGAAGGGGTTAAACTTAACAGTTCTAAACAGTTGATGTGGCATGGAAAGATTATTACTTAGCAGTAAGTTTGAAGTATTTTTGATTACTTCTTTGCTGTTATTTTGCAATAACTTGGACACAGCATGAATTTAATTTGCACGATAAGTTAGCTGCAAGTTCAAAGTGTGATGACTTCGGCATTTGCATTAACTTGCTGCAGTTGGGTTATGAAATTTCAGTCTTGTCATGCTGAGCTTGCTGCAACTTTGCAAGTTTTCAAAGCAAGACTTCTGCAAATTTTCTGCAAACTAAAAATGCTATGTGGGAAAAGATTAAAAATTCTGTAAAAGACGTTCATCGCAAAGGGGTTAAATATACAATAGTTATGTCAAACCCTTACCGTAGAATGGTATACAAACACTGCATCGCATAGTTATAATAAGTCCAGAGTTTCCCGTAGACAGTGTCAGGAGGGTGCTGCACCCTGCCTGCCCTTAGGTTTACAAAACAGCAGCCCTCTTACCCCTGATGGAAAACATTAGCACCCTTGTTGCCCCCAGCTGAAAAAAGTGCCTTTACTCCTTTCTTTATTAAAAAATTTACTTGCATAGTAAAATTTGCCTCATTGCTGTCTTTAAAATAGCGTCCTGTCTATTAAATATTAAAAGTAATTTTAAAAATCAAAAGGATGCCTTTAAAAATTAAAAAAAGTGTCCTTAAAAATCCAAAACATGCCTTTCGGAATCCAAAAGAGCCCTTTTCCTACAAGAAGCACCCTGCCCTTTTTTAAACATGGGAGAAACTCTGAATAAGTCTACTAGATGAATTACTTACCCATAGTCAGGCAACATCACAATTTTTTTTGCATTACTGTAACTAAAATTCAGCCTCCTATAAGCATTTAAAAGTTAATCAAATAAAAATTGGGAGTAAAAAAAAAAAATAATCAGCCTATTATATGAAAGTCATCTCACTATACATTTAGGCTGTAACTTCTTAGAAATGCTACATAAAATTCAAATACAAATAAAAGCAAGTATTGTTGAAATAGTAAGAATACACATGCATTTTTCCCACGTTTCATAGCTCATGCATCAGCTTGGATTACACATATAAAATTTGACCACTCATAAAAGTAAAAAGCACTGACGATACATATGCAATAGCATTTATCAGGGACATACTCAAGGAGAAGGGAACTGAGAGGCTAGAGTAGCCTTACCTCCCTCCCCCTCAAAATCTGTATTTTTTACATAATTTTGTACACAAGACCATTTCCCAGTTCAGCTCTCCACTTTCTCGGAACAAAATCCTAGATACCCTACTGACATTTTTGTGTATTAGAATTCTGAAGCATGGAGAGAATTGCGACCCGTCCCTTAATCTCTGAGAAAAGTATGAAGTTTTTTAAAAAGCACTGAGAGGTGGAAAAAATATAAAAGGTTGTTAATGATTGCGATTAAACTGATTATTGCAATTACATCCACCTCATTTTTAGCCGTTTATTCCCTAACAGTGCTTACCATATCCACTGAAAACTTTCAGTTTTGTAAGCTATTGATATTTAACAACAATAAAAGAGTTCAACTCAAGAACATAACTTATATTTTGGTGTGGGGGTTAGCTTTCAGTTACAACGACTTTCTTTTAAATAAAAGTACATGAATACATATTTTCACAGATGTGCTTTTGATACCTGTAAAATTCGATAAGTCTTTTATTTTCAAAGAACCAACTTTTTTTGAAAAAGTATGCACTTTTCATTCCTTCTCCACCATAAAAAAATCTTGTGTATATGTCATTGATCAGAAGATATATCCTACCTCTAATATATGTTAATATTACTCTACATATGACTACAAGTTTTTTAATCATAACTAGGGGGCTCGGCCCCCTACGAGCTACGCTCGCCAACCCCCCGTTCCGACACTGCAGTCTCTAAAAGCACGCTAATTTGATCGGCTTTAATTGAATTTTTTTGGAAGATTGAATTATAATTAAAAAAGCAAAGGCGATCGCCCTATAAACGGGTTTCTATTCATTTCTCTTTGATTGGGGAATTTTACGGAAAAATCAGCTGCTGTTAAAAGATACAATGGCATTTCAAAATCATCTAATATAAAATGAATTAAGTAAACAGAGTCTTTGTCTCCGGGTATTTTTTAACAAAGCGAAAAGAAAGTCCTTTTAAATAAAACATTTTAAATATATCGTTTTTAATCTGACGTAATTTTCACCAAACTTTTCTTTCCCTTTTTAATATTCACGTGAAAATGCTTTTATTAGAAATGAAATATTATTTGCGCTGTCAAAAAAAAAAAAAAAAAAAAAAAAAAAATAGTTGAAAAGTTCATCTCAAAATATCAAGTAAATGTCTCGCGCTATTTTTAAATTTAAACTACTATTTTGCAATATTATTTTTTGTTCATTTTACGTAATAAGTGTAATGTGACGTAAATGTGATGTAATTTCTCCTATTTAAGACTTCTAACGCATGTTAATGAATTTATTACTTTACAATATCCTTTCTCTGTTAAAATTCACGTGTAATTATAGATGAAGTAATTTTCAATAAGTTCTTGCTTTTTATACGTAATTATTTAATTCTAATTTGAAAGTTTTTCTTTTCTGTTTATAATAGTCACGCGTAAATAAATTTTTAATTTGAAGCAAACATTATTGTTTCCGTTGTTTATACAGTTTGGCAACAGGTTAAATTAGTACAATTTTCTGAAATAAGTAAAAAAATATCTCTCGAAATGCTGAAAATTTGAATTTAAAATAGAAATGAAACCTCGAAAAATGAGTCAAATTAAAAAAATAAATTATTTCTGCACACCGGGAAATTATAACGTATAAAATGATCTAAAAAGTATTAAATTCCGATGTATAGTTTTTGCTCCTATAAAACTTTTTTAATGGAACGATTTTGTCCAACTTTAGCATTAAATATCTCTTAAAATAATTCTTCGATTTGAAAACTGTCTACATCAGCGTGTTTATCAAACATTTCTGTATAATACTACCAATTTTCATATTTTTGTATGCATTATTTTTCTTAATATTAACGAAGAAAGACCTCCGGTCACAAAAAATTCAAAACCGGCGGCGGTGACAGCGGGAGTTACTTTTTTTTAGAATAGAGAGATATTAAATTCGTAAAATTACACTGAGCAAAAGCAGTAGAAGTAACAGGATCATATCTAACACGAAAAATTTTTTTAATATTGACGTAACCAAAAAAAAAATATATATATATACGAGATACCAAATAAAAACTAGTCTGAAAGAAAATGAAACAGAAAAAATATACAAAACACTTACTTAGTATATGTTTCTCCGTTTATATTTATTTTTCCATACGCTAAACGATAGCAACAATACACGTTTTGCAAAAAATGACACTTCACACTTCGGCTCTTTCTTCGGCATTTTCTTTAAAAAAAAGTTGTGCAGAAGCACTTGACAATCGCATAATGTGCGAAAAAGAAGCCAATATGGTAAGCCTGAATTCACTCAAAAGATGCCAAGAATATGTGCAGTCGAGTGCGCAGTTGGCAGAATTTGTGTTCTACCTTTTTTGCGTCATATCAAAATGCCCAATTGATTGGTGAATCTCGTTTCGCTAACAGCGAAAAATCCATCTGGATCCCAGCCTAAATTTCTGTAAACATTGCACTTCATCCATGGCACTAAGAAAATGACTCAAAACTTTTATGACATAGGCCGGGATCCAGAAGCAGCAAAAATTCTCAAACATTCTGGCTTCTGATTGGTCAAACTCATTTCGCTAACAGCGAAAAATCTATCTGGATCTCGGCCATAGTTTTCTTCGATGAAATCAATGCAAAAGGATAATATAAAAAATTTTAAAAGACTTCTAAAATGATTTGGCGGGTTTATCGCTGTTTGGCATAATTTATAAACTTTAAAATTAATTAACAGTTTTTCGCTAATTAAGAATAGAAAATTTGTGTTTTTAAAGCTGAATTTTACAAAAGCACGTAGATTGAGTAAATATCTGTCCAAAAATGCAATCCTTACTTTTTTATGTCCATTATTTAAGTCTCTACCTTGATTGAACCATAAATTGTGACGAAGAAAATAAATCGATCATTTTCAGTATCTCGACGTTATTTTAAAAAATCTATATCTCTGTTTATAATTAATTTATGAGGATGCATTTGGTCTCAAATTGAAGATATTTTCCATTAGATCCTTCTGGTTTTGGTTTTATTTTTCTGCGATTATTGGTTCTTTTGATATGGGAAATTTTACGCTGGCATGTTTGGTTGATTTTACATGGAGAAGTTGTCATCAGTATAATAAGCAGTTACGGTGTCTTGCGTTTTATTCTTGGCGTTTGTTTGTTTGGCGAGGTTAGCATTTTTTTTTTCAGCTTGGCTTGGCAGAACGACCGTCCTGCTTGATTTTGGTACAGCTTTCCAAACTTAACCCAAACTGTGTTTTAGCAAGATTTAGATCCTTAATATTGAAAGTGGTATTTTTTTTTTTTTTTTTTTTTTTATGAAACTTTTAAAACGGGTGGATTTTTCCATATGTTTAAAAATTGTTTTCAAATAGATTTTTCACAGAGATTTGCTTACATTTTCTTTGCAAAGTTTGTATGGATTTATGTTTTTTGAAAATACATTTAGACAACTCTAAGAATCTATATTTTAAGAAGAAAAAAAAAAGATACATAATTTCAACTGCATGTTATTATGAAAAGAAATTTTTCTAACAATAGTGAAAAATCACAGCCATGCAAATAAAAATAAATGCATGTTTCAAATTTTACATTAAATTTTCCATCTTACCATTTTCATTTATTGGTATAATATTGAAATACTTTTGCACATGGATTTCCATTTTTAACCAGAGAAGTTCCATTTAATTATCTTACCAAGGATTTGCTTAGATTTTTTTTCACACAATCATATTTTTGCGAAATTGTGAACTGTTATAAAAACTTCATGAACTTGTAAAAAATGTGAATGAAATGTAAAAAATATAATTGGAATTTTGTAAATTAGAAATTACATATTTAAGTTCTTATCTAGGCATTATTGTCCTTTGTACATATAAACAACTAGATAATAGATTCATTGGTTATTGCAGACCTGCCAACCTTTGAAAATGAGAAATCGTAGCACACAAAATTTAAATTAATCTGGAGGTTGGTTGGTTGGTTTTTCGTGTTTAGCAGCCATCTTTTGACATTCGTAAAAGGAATAAGGTTTCAGTCTTTCAACAACTCAATATAGTGATTTCTTTCCTCTGAAAATTTTTACAGTTTCTTCTCACTTTGAAGCTTTTTC
Organism: Maratus speciosus; assembly: GCA_963932465.1. NCBI lineage: Eukaryota > Metazoa > Arthropoda > Arachnida > Araneae > Salticidae > Maratus > Maratus speciosus. Next base: position 296,195,861 of record OZ010800.1, read on the forward strand.
TTTTCTTTTTTTTTTTTTTTTACATTTGTAAAAGGAGCCTGGTTCCAATTTTTTAGCCCAGTGCAGTAAATTTTGATGAAATGCGCGATTTTTTTTCCCGCGATTATTTCAGAATATTCACAAAAAAAAAAAAACGTAATTCACATTTTTCTATCACAATTCCTTGTAGAAATCCGCACTATTTACCACGAACTTTTGACGAAATTCGCAATTTTTACCGCGATCCTTTAACGAATTTTGCGTTTTTTACTACAATCCTTTGACGAAATAAGTGTTTTTTTTTCCACGGTCTTTTGGTGAAATTTATGTTTTGTTACCGTGATATTTTGATAAAATTCACATTTCTACCAAGATCCTTTGACGACATTTATTTTCTTCTGCAACCAATTAACGAAATTAATATTTTTACAAGGTCATTTGTCGAAATTAGCGACAGTTTATCGCAACCGATCGGCAAAATTTTCAATATATTTTCGCGACCAATTAACAAAATTCACTACTCGTTTCCGCGACCTTTTGACGAAATTTGCAATATTTTTCCCTCGATAGTTTACCGAAATTCGTGATATTTTGCGCAATTTTTTGACGAAATTCGCAATTTCTTTCTGAACTCTTTACGTAATTAGGGATTTTATTCAGCTACCAATTGAAGATAATCACTATTTGTTTCTGAGACCTTTGACGAAATACCCGATATTTTTACACGATCATTTGAAGAAATTCTCAATTTTTTCCGCGATTGATTCATGAATTAATTTGGGGAAATTCCATAAAAGAAAAAAAAAAATTTGCGGACTTCCAAGAAATTTCAAAAAATACTCGCAAAAGGATCATAGGTCTGTGGAAGAATTTACAGGGGGAAATACTGCACAGCATTTTTCTTTATGCAGGACTCTCCTTTTCCGTGTGCAAATCGTACGATTTTGCACACTATTTCAAACCTTGCCCCTCAAAGAACCACCTCCCCCCCTTTAGAAATTCTTAAAATGGCACCCCTGTTTCTAAGAAAGGGAATTCCTGTATAAATATTTCCAGAAATACGATTCACTCGTGGTTAATATACATAAAGAGGGTTTTATGTTAAGAAGTTTGTTTTGCAGCCCAGATTTTTTTTTTTTTTCCCATGAGCAGTTTTTAATGTCCGGATTTTCGGACTAATGACCTTTTTTTTTTTTACTTTCGGAAATGAATACTTTGAAATTTTGGAAATTTCGGAACAGAATCACTCCTGAAAAATATGCTGCACGGGATAAAAATTGCAACAAGAAACAAAAAATGCATTTGTGTATATTTTGCAAAAAATCGTAGTTTAAGACCGATTTTCGTAGCATCGTAGTTTATAGGTCAAAATCGTAGCAACTACCCAGATAGCAATTTTAGTTTGCAGAAAATTTTCAGCAATCTTACTTTGCAGATTTGCAATGTTGCAGCAAGCTCAGCATGACAAGTCTGAAAGTTCATAACAAGGCTGCAACAAGATTATGCAAACTCCGAAGTCACCATACTTTGAACTTGCAGCCAAGTTGTCGTGCAAGTTGCAATCTTGTTGCATCAATCTTACTGCAAAGTCATAGCAAACTAGTAATATTGCGATGTCAGACTATTTGCAAACGCATTGTAAATTTGCAATATTGTCATGTCAGAACGTCTGCAAATGAATTGCAAACTCGGAATCTTGTCATGACAAGTATAGCTGCAAATATGTAGTAATTTCATTGAAATGTTGTCAATTCTCTGAATTTTGCGTGTAGTACACAGGTAAAATAGGATTTTTTGAGACAACAGATGCCCATTCACCCAAATTTGGGAAGAACTTCGTTTTGATACTAAATATGAAGATCCAATGAGTACTAAAAAAATAAAGTTGTTTTATCATGTTTTGTGCGCAAAAGGGGGCATTGTTAGCTCAGGGAGGGGGGTAACTAAAAATAAATAAATAAGTAGGTGAAATGGGATATTGTTTATAATGTTTTTTATAATTCCGAATCAGGTGAAATCATCAGCAAGTCAATACGATCATTTCTTACAAAGTTACGGCAGGTTTTATTAATACAAAGTCTTTTGCAGGTAAAATAGGTTTTTACAGTAACAAGTGATTGCTATTCACGAAAGCTTGAGACAAACCTCGTTTTGGCACTACAAATTAAGATCCGATGAGTCTCCAAAATGTAAAGTTGTTTTACTGTGTGTGTTTTTTTTGGGGGGGGGGGGGACGGGGGGGCATTTTTTGATGGGCATTTTAGCTCGAGGGGGGAAAATTCAACTTTTTTTAAATAGGTCAAGTGGGATATCGTTTCGTATGTATTTGAATAACATTATCGGCAAGTCGATACGAACATCTGTAAGAAAGCTACAGAAAAGATTTTATCAATGCAAAGTGGAAAATTATATTTTATTTTTTACATAGTTTTGTCACATTTATTTTACGTTTAAAAAGAGTTTTTTATATCATATTAAATCATCTCAAAACTATTAAATGTCTTCAAAATAGCAATAGTCAAAAGCAGGATAATTTTGAGTTTATTTCAAAGTCATTAAATTTACCAAAATCCACTACTTATAATCTGGCCTAACTTTGTAAACAATGATCGTATCGGCTTGCTTGCGATATCATTTGATTCAGAATAAAAAAATTCACAACAAACGATACCCCATTTGACATTTTAAAAATAAGTTCTATTCGCCCATGCGTGTTAAAGTCCCGCCCCCCCCCCTCCTCAAAAAGAACCCCACTATGATTCAACTTTATTTTGGGGGAACAAATCGTATCTACATTTCTAGTGCTAAAATGAAGTTCTTACCAGATAAATTTTCTTGAATGGCTATCAGTTGCTGCTGTAAAAACCTACAGTACCTGCACCAAATTATAGTTTTCGACTTCGTATTCATAAAACTTGTAACTATGTAACAAATGATCGTATCAATTTGCAAATGGTAATCATTCCATTAAAAAAAAAAAAAAAAAAATAATAATAATAAACGATACCTGTCTCTTAACATACCTAAAAAAAATTTTAGTTTGCCCCTCCCGCTCCCTGAATTAAAAATGCCCCCAAAACATGATAAAAGAACTTTATTTTTTAAGGACTCATCGAATATTCATTTTTAGTATCAAAATGAAATTCTTCCCAAACTTTGGTGAATGGTCACTAGTTGCCGCATTTCTACTCAAGTTTTGATTGTATATTTTTCATCTGTACGCTAATAGTCGTACTTTTGAAGGTTGTGCGAGTTTTGTGCAGGATTCCATATAATCGGAGGTTTGTCAAATGCTTGACATTTTTATGCTACATAGACCGAGTAAACAAGGACTTATAGTTTAAAGTAGATTCCAAATCACCACAAATATACTACCACAACCGCAGGAATTAAACCCGACATGGTTGAATCGGAGACCACAGGGCTAACCATTCAACTACCTGGAAAGCCCTAATAACTTCCAATAATATATCTTAATTTGTTTAGAAGTTTTATTAGGCTCGCCAATTCTCAATTAGTTGCTTATTCCCTTCTAATTCTTAGAAGGTAATTAAAAACATTATCTAAAAATAAGTGGTCCATGTACATAACCAATGCAAAGCAAACCTAGATGAGTATAAACACACACCCTCAATTTTAATTTCATATATAATTTTATTAAAGAAAATATAATTTATTTTAATTTATTTTTGGCCAGAGTGGAATATATTGCTAAAACTTATTAACTTCCAGAAGGAAAAAAAAAAACTCATTTTAAAATAAAAATTTCCCTATGGGGCGATCCATAAATGATGTCACACTTTTTTTCAACATTTTTAACCCCCTCCTCCCCTTTGTCACAAAATGTCACTCTTCACCATACCCCCTCCCCTCCCCTTGCCACATGTCACGCTATATTACGTAAATATATACTTGCAGCTCAGAAACAAAGCACTATGTTATAGGTCATATTTCACATTTTATTTTTGAACTTTAACTATGTGTTTTAATGACATTTGTGAGCATAACAATAAAACTGATTCGTGTATTTATTTTGTATGAAATAAGATTACGGTTTACAACAAAAAACATAATATACAATAGCATAGCTGCCAACTTGTACGGATTTTTGCTACCACTAAAATTTAACAGAAATTTCTGCCTTAATTAATTATCAACATTCACTGCAATTCATCGATAGAATTAGGCGACATTTTCTATAAAATTTTAGTGGTAGCAAAAATCCGTACAAGTTGGCAGCTATGCAATAGTAATAAAATATTAATATGAAAGAGCAATTGAAAACAGTAGTATTTTAGAATTTGAAATGGAATTTAATATATTTGGTTTTTAAATCCTATATTTACTTTATGAACACAAAATACTTTAAAACAGATTGATTTTGAAGAAGAAGCCGCAATATTAGTTTTACTTAAATGGAATTGCCATAACATTTCATTTGTCACATTAATATGAACATTTATAAAATTATATATTAAATCATAAAATATAAATTATTCCGAATCATTTACTATAACGACTCTTCCTCCCTTGGAGAAAATATATGCTCGTCCATAGAGTACACAGGCATTTTGGCATCGCACTCATCCTCGGGAATAGTAAGTCCTCTAATATCTATGCAATGTTAGTAAGACCTCTAATGTTTAACCAAAATGTGTGATGTCAGACTTCTTCTTACCCCCTCCCACCCCCTTGTCACAAACTGTCACAATTTCACGACCCCCCCCCCTCCAAGCGTGACATCATTTCTGGATGGCCCCTATTCACAAATCTGATTAAATATAATTCCACAAAAACAAAATATTTGAAAAGTTTCAAGAATTTAAAAAGAACAAAGTTATAATAAAACAATACAGTCTATTAAATTACAAAGTTTATTTTCACACAGCTACAAATAATAGTTTCTAATACAAAGTATTAACATAATATTTACCAAATTAACATACAATTATTTAACATTCTTCTATATATTATTTCCGTGTCTTTGCATCCTAAAAGAGAGAAACAATAGAGTGCATTTTAAAAGTTACAAGTTAAATTTTCACTGTTTTCAAGAATCCTGCTTAGATTTAGTTCTAAAGGTGATCACAAATTATAACTCTTCAGGCAAAATGACCGAATTGCTAATGTTAATCCAACGAGATATATTTTTTAAAATATATCGTCTGTATTTTTATATTTTAAAAAGACTTTTTCTTTTGCAGTGGATAGCTGAGGTAAATTTCTGCAATTGCGGTTTTTACTTTATTTTAAGTTTGTTGAAGTTTTTATTTAATTTTCTTTCTGTTTGTTTTTTTTTTTTTTTTTTTTTTTCACCACTCTTCACACACTTTCACCACTCTTTTCACTGTTTATACCGGCTCGAAAGGTAAAAGTATATAAAAAAAATCATTTAAAAATATTGAAATGCAACCGAGTTACCTTAAAAAATTCTCTTTTTGGA